>JAQIXX010004328.1:0-16592 GCA_034700605.1 Willowsia nigromaculata
TTTGATTTGCTGAAAAATGTTGAAAATTAAAAATTTTGTCTCAGATTATGTGACTACCTTACGTTTTGACAGGTTTCAGTTTTACTGCTCTACTGTAAAATTAGCATTTTGGACTTATGCCCTTTTCGTTCTGGCCACATTTTGACTTAAGTCCTTTTCATTTTGGATGCTCTTGGATTTAATGCCTTTTCGTGTGACAGCGACGATATGGAAACGAGCAGTCATAATGAGTTGTAAGACGACGTAACAGAGGAGCGGGATAAGGAAGAGGACGAGAAAAACTTAAATGAAATGCATTGCATCACTTTCTGATTTCCTTCATCGTGAGGATGATGATCATGATGACGGTGGCGACGTGCATGTCGTTGTCGTTTTGTTGTAAAACACACACTAAAATAACAAGCATATTATTATGATTATACGCATGTCTTTTCATTTTCTACTAACAACTTGACTTCCACTTCCGTGTCTTGTACCACCACCATCACCGCACCCTTTTCTCTTATATGCCACTACTGAGACTTCTGCGACTAGTTACAAAGTAAATGAGATTCACAAAGTAGGCCATAAAAACTTCTTCTAAAACTCCTTTTACTAATAATCATGGCTGTGGTGTGGTCGTATACTGACGAAGGTGACTTTAGTTTCTGGCGTTGATACTTTAGTTCTAGGGCTTCATAGTTTCACCGAAGGCAACACAAACTTTTTCCTGAGGAAAGACTTTAATTTCTCCCCATAGGCTTACCTGCAAACCTGTGTGGTCATACCCACTCCCAGCTTTCCCATGTTAGGAAGTTCCAAAAATTGGACTATTTTATAGTAATACTGACCATTCAATCTATATGGTACTTAGCACTACAAGCTTATGCATTTTGGTAAGTAGGGCTACTCTACTTACTCTGTCAATGAAATTTCAACTTTCAAGGTTTTTCTCACTAGAAAAAGTGAAATTATTATTGGCCAGTGTCTAGCAGTATTATTAGAGGGAGCGAAAAGTCAAGACATGACACACCATAACATGTGTCTACTGTGAAACTTCAAATAGTGGAGTATGCAACCAAGCGAATCAATAACTGCTAGAACATTTCCGTCTTAAATGAAAATATACGAGCACCTATCCGTATTGAAATTTTTGCAGTTTTTACCCACCTTTGCAATTGGTGTTTCATAATAATTGCCCGTTTCTTAAGATAATGACAAGGTGGCTATCCTATATATGAAGCGTTTGTATAATTATGCATGCTCAATGCTCAAATATGCAAATATCATTTATGACCGTCGGTCAGAACACGCTGGAAGTTGGAAATGGGAGAGACACGAGGAGAGCCTACTTAAGAAATTATATGCGATTACGGTGGTGTGGCAGTGGTTGCTGATGCCTAAAACTACTTTCCTGTCCGCTCGTTTAATTCTTTATCAGCGTCTGTAGCTATTATCATGCACATGTGTAAAGGAGAAACGTGCGCCTAGCCACCTTTTCTTCTTTCATCGTGACATTTTCTTTCATAACTGTCTATAATAAAGGTAATAGCACTTTATCTTATGAACACGTATACCTGCAGCAGTCACAGAGGTACACGGCACAAAAGGGAAACTAATGGAGAACGGCTACTACTATAGACTTACACATTATTCATATACGTTTGGACATATGTATGTACAGCTCTGGAAAATTCAGCCAAAAATATTTTTTTCAAGGTAAAACGGAGCGTTGCATGACTTGCCAAATACATCATAATAATAATCTATATCTACGACTTCATTGGAAACGGGCTTGAATGGCACGGAGTTGACTTGTTCCTTGCAAGATGTTTAGAGTTGGAACTGTTGGTATTGCTCCTAAACGGGAACAACAAACCGCGGCGAAGAAAATGCAAGAAAATAAATGCATAGTCGTATGGGTTGGTTAGTTGGTTTAGTTTTGTACCTGCTTATTTGAGCCTTGGGGCAATTTGCCCGTTTCCTTTTCTCCTTTAACTTCAATAGCAAAACTCCGAAGTACACACATAAGCGTGATTCCGCTACTAGTTCAGCGAGAAAATAAGGAATGGAGTAATAATAATAATTACGGTTATTGTAGATGGAGTGAAAATAGTGTAGGAAGAAAAGGGTCTCACTACTGACGTCATATATGCCATTGACATTATATGCCTCGTTGAAAAAAATGAAAATATTTATGTACATGTTTGATACAAAAAAGTATACGTTGTGTTTTTGTTTTGTTTTTTCTAGATCATGGGACTGACGTTTCTTGCTGCAGGTACTTCAATTCCTGACTTGATAACAAGTGTCATCGTTGCCCGTAAGGGACTTGGGGACATGGCTGTCTCGTCTTCCGTAGGCTCAAACATTTTCGATGTTTGTGTGGGGCTTCCCATCCCCTGGCTCCTTTACGGCTTGATCAAAGGGGAGCCTGTAGAAGTGTCTGCCAAGGGAATGCTTTGCAGCATCTCCATCCTCTTCGGTAACGAATTCTGATACTTCACAAAGATAGCATGAAAAAAAGCAATTTCATTCCCAACCTATTGTTTTTCTTGCTAATCCTATTAAATTTTAACTTCTAATCCATGATGTAATTCTCCAATCAAATCAAAAACCTATTAATATCTCTCCCAGATCCTCCTCCAACAATTACATTATCAAAACATCATCGATTGACATGTGCATAACCTTGTTTGTTCTAATTTATTCCAGGGATGCTCTGCTTCGTCGTCATAAGTATTATGGTGTTCCGCTGGAAAATGAACAAGGGACTTGGACTCGTTATGTTCGTTCTCTACTTTATCTTCCTAGGGGTGTCCCTCCTCTTCGAATACAATGTTATCACATGTCCAAGATTCTTTGAGGAGTAATTCTGAGAACAAAAAACATGACAAAGAATATGAGACGTGCACTCCACATGATAATGGTGGCACCATCTTCTCATCGATTATCTCATTTTCTTCAATCAATCTACTTCATCTCCAGTCTTGCATTTACAGTTATATACATTCATAATACTAAATTCGATGTATAATCAACTTTGTTTCTTACATATTTACGAATATTATGCGATTAGGTTAGGAGGTCTTTGGTCTTTGAAATGAAATATATGGGTATACTTTTTAACATCTTTTAAAATCTCCTGTTGTTATTTGTAAAAAAAACCACCAGTATGAACAGATTAATGAGGTTTTTTTCTCCCAAAATAAGAAACAATTGTTGATTATGTAATGAGAACGTTGAGTGTGAATGATGTGTTGCAAATTTAAAAAAAAAACATTAGTTCATGGTTTACTAAAAAAAAGTCTTTACCCAGGAATAAAAGAACCTATAAAACTAATTTAATATTTAATAAATTACTGATTATGAGTACCATCATTATCTAGCCTAAGAATATATATATTGCTATACCGTTCCAAAACCTTGAAAAAGTATTACTACTACAAATCATACAAACTATGATGACCGGTATACTACACAAAATTAAGTTTCATTTTTTATATTTCGATGTCTCATAAATCAATTCTTCTACAGTAGGTATAATGTTTCACAGCTCTTTTGTTTAAAAAGTGTGACTTTTGCAATGGAAAATGTGTTGTATGATCTGCAGAAAGAGGAGACAGATTTTCTGATGTGATGATGACAAACATAATGATAAATATGATGAAAAACGAATGCTACAACTTGATTAGATTTGTAACTTATGATTGATTGGAAATGATTGTGAGTACCTTGTACCATGTACCTCTTCTCGATATTCTATTATATTTATAGAATCTGCACTACTTCCTGACACAGACAAACGGAAACTAACAAAAAGTCTATATAGGCATTGTGTAACGGATGACGAAAAACAATGCCAAGTAGTAATTATAATTTTATCAATTTAACTAAAGAGAGATGAAAACGATAATCTGTATATAAATCTATATTACTTAATATATATAATTTTAGTATGAGTTCGCTAATTACGACTAATTCAAAATAATATATACCTTAAAATTGTGATTGATCAAATGTTTGTCCCGTTCTTTGGTGGTAAAGGTCACACTCTCATTGTGTCTGCGACCTGATGATCACGGTGAAGTTTCAGAAATGCTACAAATTTTCAGAGAAATGTGGAACTAACAATAAATAATACTAATTAGTTACTCGTAAATAAGCTTGTTAAGGATGCCCAATGAAAGCAACGAATTTTTTATTTATTTATTTTATAATTCCACAGTTCTAAGATAAATTGTATAAAAGAATACGAGAAAAAACACAGTTTGAATGAATGTAAACGTATTATTTAGGAATATTGACTGTTATTGAATTTGAAATTAGCTTAGCATACGTATACGTAGAGTAAAAGTCTTTGAGTAGCGCAATATCCAATCGGCCATTAAAGAAATTCAAAAGTACAGTGATTTTTGCAAGCCTCAGCACATTTACGATTTCATTGTTAGTATTTCACTCGAGAACATGCCTTCGAGTTGAGTTGGAATCTTATAGCCAAGCATTTTAAAATCCTGACAAGGAAGATACAAAATTTTTGCTGGAAAAATAATACAATTATTATATCGGATACACCTATCTATTTACCTATCTAAAAACTATCTTCTTGTTGTTGTTAACTAGTTTCTAAATAAAAAGTTGAAATTTGTAAAATAAATTAATTCTAAATGCATTAAGATTAGAGTATGTACATCCTAAAAATTCAATTGTAAAGTATCAGAAAAAAATGAACAAAGGATAAAATGTAAAAGTATTATTTAATGTTAAAATTTGCGCACCGAAAAGCCAAGAGCATGATGTAATGATGTACGTAGTAAGGAAGAAAATGACATTTTACACAGTTGTTGAATTTAGCGAAAGAAAGTAATATGAAATGGTTTATAAAAGCGGTAAATAGTAATCTTCAGATTCACATATCCACTTAAGTTTTCCTTTCTCTAGTGACGACTTGAAGACAATTTTATGATGATACCCAATAATATTGTTGAATTTATGCGGACTAGAATTTTATTTTCGTTAATTGTACCACGATAAATACGATGTGCAATAGAATTTAGACCGAACGAATCCATTGATTTAGAAATGAAGGAATAATTGTTTGTGTTATGAAAATAATGCCAAGCCGAAAATATTGTGGCACAAAGTTTGGAAATGCAATTGCTTTAGGATTGTTTACGGATAAAAGCAATTTTTCAAGTGATATATTATGGCGCGCGTCATCTAGTGATGGTGTCCTGATCACCTAACTTTATCGGTTTATTAAATTAAAACAACATTAACTAATTATAATGATTGATCAAAGATCTCAGCGTTAGTAGTGGCTTGGCGAATCTCTTTTTCGGAAAGGATTAATCGGTCGGGTTTTTAGCAAGTTGCAAAATGCATTCAGGATTAAGTACACTTAGGTACCCAAATAAGTATAACACAATATATGACATTTAGTGTAATAAATAACTGAACATTTTAAAAGAAATTTGACATGAAAATGAATGGTGAAATATTGTACATTCGTCGTGTGGTACATCTCTATCCAATAAGTATACTACACAACACACTATATATTATAATGTAATGACATAATATAATATGATTTATATTTATTAGCAAGTAACATAATGAATTTTATTGACAATGTTTTTAAAAAGAACCGGAACGTAAATTAGCAACGTAGATTATTATATATGATTATGTACTACTTCTACGTAAAGGCTTCATTACTAATTATTATCAATTATTGTTCCTAGCTTTAAAAATGTCTATATACGTCTATTTGTCAATCATTAACGAGTTGAATTTTATCATTTTACTTGTTTATCATTATGATTATGACTTAATACTGTTAACTACTAGAGTAAATTAATTTACAAGATTACTATTGATGAAAGAGTGAAAGAAGAAAAATAAAAGTTTACTTTTATGAATATTTCCTTTCTTGTTTGATTCTTTGATTACGATTTCAGTTTAAATTTATCATATTGCTTTGGGGCAACTCCATCTCTGTAAATTTTGCAAGCAAAACACATATTTTTGCATAGTTTGGAAAAGGTCATGGGTCGTGCCATTTTCATAATATATAATATTGAATTTTTTTCTCTCGTACTTTTATGCTTTGGCTGGCTGCCTGCTGCTCTTGTTGTTATTCAACTTTTCAGAAAAAGTTTTATTTTTAAAGTCTCCTGATGTTTGAATTGGATTCGATGGAATGGAACTTTTGTGTCATTTGCATTCTTTACAAGCTGGTGGAAGCAAAACTAAACCAGTTATAACCAGGTTATATGCTCTCTTTGTCTACGGAGACGGAGATGCTCTTGGCAAAAAGAAACGAATCATGTCACTATGTACAGAAAATTCCATTTGCGATACATATTATGCAAGTTGGGCGAGTAGCGTACGTTAATAAAAAACAACTTGTATCAGTTCTCCTTTTCCACCTCTTGCGTCTCTCTTCGTCTCGTTCTGCATTTGACACCAAGCGAGTGAGAAGACACCTACTAACTATACTTGTGTGGAGTACACTGGAGTAAAAAAAAAAAAACTTTTTAAAAAGGTAAGCGAGATTGTACAGCCGGCTGCTTCCAGTCAAGTTGAAATTTCAAGTAGTTTGGTTATAGGATCACGTCCGCAAACTCTGAGGTAACCTTATTTGCTCTCTTCTGCTTCTTTGCTAATGCATGTTTTTTGCAACGGGAAGGAAACTAAACTACAAACTTTCGCTACCTGGCTATGTGACAGTGAAATAAGCAGATAATATGGATGTATAGATATGAGACAGGCATCATCATGATCAACACGAGAGGGAAAACATCATCATCGTATCATCTCATTCCATTCGATTCTCATAACTTTTGCTGACTAGCCTCATCTCTCTTCCCTGTCTCCGTAAAATGTCTGCAAAAGTGGAATGTCCGGATTTTTCCAGATATTTATTTCATGCGTGGGTAGCAATCAAGAAGGAAAATGGATGAAAGGTTTAAAGAGAGAAAGTAAAGAGGCTCCATCATATGCCAGCCTTCCAAAAAATAGTCGCTCGGGAAGAATGATGAAAAGAAGGAGCGGCTGCTCTTCTGATGCCAGCAGTGCTACTATGTGGATTCCTTTTAAAGCTCAGACTGCTCTTTATTTTCTGTCAGGAGTACAAGAGCAAGTTCCATTGGAATGCTGCTGACTGCTGTAGTCTGAAAAATGGAAAGTCGACAAAGAAGAAAAGAGGATAATAGTACAAACGCACGTATACATGCATACATACGACGAGGAAGAAAAGGGTTAACAAAATTTCTCTTCTGCTGGATTGCTGAACACAACACTGCCGTTACTACTTTTACATTTCCCTTAAAAATCTAAAAATGGTACAAAACGTCGGCGGAGATGACGGTAAACGCCGAGGGGAACGCTTTGATATAAATGTTCTTTTCTCGACCAGAAGAAGAAGAAAACCATCTCTATAGGCATTTTCTTAGCTTCTATAGGTCATGCCTCCGCGATCGCCTCCTCTTTTCCTGGAACACTCCATACAAACCAAAATGTTCCACCATGTCATTGTACTGGCTTTTGAAAGTTAAGTGTTGCAAATGCGAAAAAGCAGAGCTAGTTTGCAACGGAATGCGTATAAATACTCAAACCCCATACCTACTTATTATTACTTCACCTATTTTTGCAAAAGGGCACACATAGAGTCACCTAAAAATATTCCATTCATTTCCTACTTTTCTCCTCTGTAAATAAACATGTTATGCTCATTTCATCGCATATATAAGTTTCCTCTCCAGCAGCAGTAGTGCTTTGAAATTGGTGAAGCAAGAGTTTGTGTACATGCTCGCAACAAAGTATAAAGTAAATAAACTGTCATATTTTTTTCTGCCTATAAACTTCCTATTTTTGCACAATAAGTTGTTTCCATCTTTCAGAATAAAAAAATCTTGTTTCGTTGCTCCTCTTGTGTTGTGTGCTGCTGCACTCCTTTACTCTTCTGAACTTTAAGTAGGGTTTATATGCTGGTATCGATCGCTGCTCTCACTCTCGTAACAGCAGCTTTGCTGGAAAAATTAAGCCATATGAGAGCATTCACTTCCAAGTTCCAGAGCAGTGAGTTTTGCTTGCGTAGTAATAAGTTACATGGTATATAGTGGAGGGAGAGAGAGATTCCCTCTCTCTGATTTGCTACTGTTTCTCCAGAAGTGAGTCATTTATAAAACTGTTCCTCCTGCATACGTACAACTTCTTTTACTGTAAGCTATAAATATAATCTTGCGAAAAACCTTCCCAGCATTACCTAACTTTTCTTTGCAATAATATGTATTCTCTCTGGATATATGGAACCTGTTTTTGTTTTTCTCCTTATAGCAGCGATCTCCACCAAAAGTTGGAAGGAACAAGAGGACAGGACAACATGCTTGTTTTAGTAATCTCTCTATAAAAATATGGTTTGTGTTTGTGCATATGCTTGATTGGCTGATGACCTCTATTCAACAGACATATACACAAGTTTGGAAATAAGGAGGCAATATATTATCTCAACTGGATTCCAAGAGTCATTGTATATGGAAGTGCACAAGAATGACTATATAGATTGACTATTTCTAGTTGTAAAGTTGGTAGGAGTGAAGATTGAGAAGTCAAAGTTTCTTTGATGTTTGGTAAACAAGTACATTTAGCATCATCATTATCAGATTACTTGCAAATCACTTATTATTCGCAAGTTCGCATTATTTTTTACGAGGAACTGCATGCAAAGGATATATAGATATTCGTAAACAGGAAAACTGCGTGTTTAACAGAGAGATAAGTAGTCAAATCATCAAAGCAAAAAAGTTGTATATTATTTATTAGCCAACGTACTGGACAAAATATTTTTAATGGAAATAGAAAGAGTGAAAATAAAATTCATTAAAGGATTAGCGTTTCAGTATACTGCGTCATTCATATCGTATCACTATTACTCGTGTATGTATATTTGGTCAGCTTAAGAGCAAAATCTCAACTACATTCTTAATTCAGTAATCATCGTGCGAGGAAGTTTTTAACCTAGTTTTTCCTCATTGGCTGTTAAGAACAATTCACTGGATATTTTTGAATCGTATATATATATATTTGTGCATCAGGATAACTTGATGGTATTAAATTATATCTGGTTAGTGTTGAATTTAAAACAAGTTGGTGCTTTGTGTTTCAATAAGAAATGGAAGCTGAAAATAAAGGACTCTTTGAATGAATAAAAATTATTAAGCTTTGATTTGCAAGAGAGGAGTGGAGAGGATTGATTGATAACCCAACAAAGACAGAAAAAGAGAGTTAGATAGGTCGTGTGAGCATTTTTTACTGGAGTGTATAAGTAGCAGCGGAAAATATTTAGAACTGAAGGAAAACGCAGTTCATTTTTGATTCATTCGCAAGCGAATGTGTACGCGTAAATTATTCTCTCTTATCGAGTTATTTTGTAAGGAAGCAAAGATAGTTTGAATGGTAAACTTTTATAGTGAAAGTGTAAAAGACAACAATTACGATGAGCGGAAGATTATAAATTGTGCCAAACGTTACAAAGTAAACTAGTTTGAGCTGGGACAAACTTGACATTAGTCGACAACAACCACTTGCCTATCACATTATCACCAAATCTTTTGTAAAATTCAAACTGCTCACACTGTTTGAGAAAACGTCATTTGAAATGGAGCGACGACAACGCTGGCTAGAAAGTCAGTTTCGCAGGCAGGATGAGTGTCTCTCGAAAATTGCCAAACAACTGCAGGTGCTTCAGGACTTTATTTCTTTAAACTTTGGTAAGTAGTAAGTATTAACATGAAAACATGTTGCAATCACACAGCAAAATCCAATAAATCAATTTATATAAATTATACCGTGATGGACAAGGGGCCATAATTGACAATTCATTGACAATTCATTGACATTTGTAGATTCGTTCCGACAATATGCAGTGGAGAGGGAAAGAGAGGATCGAATCAATCACTTGACTTATGGGAATGTAGACAAACCTCATCATGGAGGATATCATCAACAAGACAGTCCCCAACAGGCACATAGTCATCAATACACTTCCCGACTCACTCCAATTCCAGGGCCAGATCCTTTTATTCGACATGCTCCCTCACTTCCACCTTCGACCAATATGGAGAGCGATTATGAGGACGGGGATACGATGGATCCCGCTCAAGAGGATAATGATTTATCAGTGTCAAATCCACTTTCAGGGGTTATTGTAGACCTCTCCTCTCCGGATAGACGCCGCTACCCACTCCAGCACCAACAGCATCAGGAGCCTAACTCAACAACTGTATCAGATTATGCAGTTGCAGCATACTATGGATTAACGTCAAGATGCAGTGGTGACGAAATGGTGCTTCCAGACTCAGGATTGGTGGACGAAAGACCTACAGATTTGACTATATCAGAGAAGAAAGTAGATCGTGATGTGCAGGCATACCAGACCAGTGGGAATGCACAAGGCAGCATTTTGGGTGGCATTTTGACTTCCAATATCCCACCTAAAATTAAAGGTGAGCTTGGAGCCCATTACATATTATTACCGATATTTTGGCTGCTTGTGTATCTAACAATGATTTTTTGTTTGTTTTATTTTAGCCGAGATTAAAGATGACGACGATTTAAACCAATGCTATTCATCATATCCACGAAATCGAACTGATAGCACGGATAGTGCATCAAAAGATAAGGAGTACAGTTCGCAAGCATTGTGGAGTGCGGGCACCGTCACAACTTTGTCAGGATCGGGAACAGGTGGCGGACCAGGTTCCACCTGCTCTGTTGAAGACATTCCAGAGAAGGTGCCACCTCCACCAAGACCACGTCCAAAAGGACGACCACGTAAAGATGATAAATCTGGGCAGCTACAGTATCTTTTGAAAAAGGAGGGCTCTAAGAAACGACGCAGCTCCAATAACGATGACAGCTTGGTATCCCCTTCGTCAACGGCTTCGTTACCGCACCGAAGTCCATCGACAAGCAACAGCGGTTCGGAATCCAACACGACCTCATCCACTACTGGTCGAAAAACAAGTTCGAAAGATAGTAATGCATCAAAACAATGTCGCTTTTGTGGCAAGACGTTTCAGTGGCTACATTCCGTAAAAACTCATGAGCGCCTTCATACTGGGATAAAGCCCTACGCATGTAAGATTTGTGGAGCACGCTTTACTCAGAATGGGAACCTCAAAGTACATGCAAAAACGTGTGTGGAGAAGCACGCAGAGTCATACAGATCGAGAAACGTGCTCATTTGTTCTGTTTGCACTGAAATGTTCTCGGATGCAGATGCCTTGATGGATCATCAAAAAAGCCATGATAGAATGCAGTGGACAATCAAAGAGAAGACATGTCAGGTAGAATCTTCCCCAAGAGAATAAAATTGTGAAGAAAAACTTTGTCATATTTCATTTCATCATATTTTATAATTACTTGCAGCTTTGCGGGGAAGTATTTCAGAAACGAAGTTTTCTCCTGGAACACGAGAAAGTTCACGTTCAAGATAGAACATTTTTATCCAGTTTGGGTATAGCTGCTGAGACAAAAGGTGGAGGCACTGCAGCTTCGACCACATCATCTACCAGTGGAAACAATGATAATAGTGACGAGTAAAAGCAGTAACATTAATTTCAAAACAGATTCAGGAAACATGAAACATTTATGCCAAAAAAATAGTTATTAAAGAATTTTGTGTAATGTCAAATGTGTTGCAGCACTAATAGGTTCGTTGTAGGTAGCGGTTAGTGAAACAATGTGCAATTATCTGTGCAATCAATATTTATGATATAATGTTACATATTATTATGTAAATTAAGCAATATCACATAATCAAATTTCGTAGTTATAAAGTTAATCACATGAATAGCTGGTGCTAGAGAAAACTTTCTTTCCATTCCACTAACTTTCAAAACACTTTCATTCATTGTCAAAGCTAAATGAAGACTTACCTGTGATTTTCCTGTAGAAAACAAACTAGAAACGCATTTAAACTTAATTGAAATACTTATATACTGATTTGTATCATAAATGTATGTATGTTATCGCTCGATATATCGGTAAATATATAAAATACTTGAAGCTATGTGCGAGTATATGTATATCATTATCTCCATAAACATGAATCATCATTTCATATTAGTTCAAATAGTATATTAATGATTAATGCACATGGTACAAAGAAATAGGTAATTTAAAACTTTTGTGATAGATGTGTTATATTTATGCTTTTCCGTATCATGAACAAATCGATCGAAAATATTACTGTAGGACCCACCAACATTTTTAGATTCTTAGAAGTTTATTCCCGGTAATTGATCATGTGATAAGATGATTTTCAGTGTCAGTATAATTATTAATATGAATTGTAAATAAACCTAATGAAGTTATTAAATTATTATTATGATATTGTATATCGTAACGGATCAAAAATGTAAAAGAACAGAAAAAAGTTTTCTAGTCAAATAAAGACCTAAAAACTGCACCAGTAGTACTACTGATTAAATTCATTTCCTCATCTTCACTTTCGTCACCAGGCTCATCCTCAACGGCACTATCCTCTCCCAGTCCAAAAGATGATGAAAAAATTGGAGGTAGCAGTTGCTCATTCTCGCAGACAACTGCCACTGCGCCAGTGTCCACAACGGAAATCGATGTCATGCTCTCTTTCTTTTTTAATATGGATGTATCTAGTGACGCTGATGAAGATGCCGTTGCTGTCGCTGCGGTAGCCTGCTCATATGTAGGTGGATCAAATACGCTAGCGTAGTCTGGTGGTCTATCATGCATGTAAGGTTTGTGTCGAGCAGTTTCTCCACCTTCACCTATGTAGTCATCATGTTCAAGTGTCAGTTCCCCTCTATCACCTCCACTAATGAGGCTCCATTCTCCTCTGGCATCCAAGACAGATAACAACGCATTACTAACTAAGCCGTTTGTATGTTGGGGATGGATCAGTTGATTTGGATTGAGACGAGCAGCTTCCAGGGCGTTTTGAATCGCTTGCAGTCTCGCCCGCTTTAAACGGTTTTTGTAGATGATAAAGCCAAAAGAGAGAGTGAGTGAGATAAGCATAGGAAGAATCATTCCCTTCAGGACATATCCAAGTGTTTTTACGTTTTCCGTTTGACCATCATACGTGCCAATGCCAATGTACTGACCGTTGATTGTGCTTTGCTGTAAATGACCATTCCCTTTGGCATGCATTGACCTATTATATAAAAGAATAAAAATGACAATAGCAGACGTTCACTATCTTTAGATTTCAGTTGATGATTTCAAGATTCTTACAAGAGATGCTGCAAAGGATAGTCCTGATGATCTGCATCCAAGTGGTGGGCAGGCGGTGTGTTCCTGTAATATTTCGATAATGAGAATGGGATCATATCTTCCTGTGAAGTTGAGGTTGATGGTGATGATGACATAGGAGATAACGAGGAGATGCTACCATCTACACCAGTCTTGCTATTATTGCTATTATTTCGGTTTGGAAATGCGGAAGAACCACACTTTGCAATGAGTACAGTAGCAATAAAGAGGAAGCTGCGGAGGGAGCACTTTTCAGAGCTAGATTTTCTGGCGGAAGAGGAACTACTTGGCCCTGAAAAAATCAGACCCAGATGAAGTCTTCCAAGCAAGAGTGGTAAACGAAGACCCCTGCCAACCGTGTGGCCAATAAATAGAAACTCAAACAAGGACATTATAGTTAAAAGTTCATAGAGAAATACTGAATTAGCATTAATCTTTTTGTAATGGAAAAATTTGATCGATCAAAAGAATTAAAACTAATAAATCGTTCCTTGTATATTATTTTCGCTGATGAAAATCAAGAAATTACACAGAAAAATGAGAAAGGAGAACAAGAAAAATATCGATTTTTGATTTTGTATGGAAAAATAAATATGAAAATCATAACCTCCTAGCATTTAACTAGCACTCTCCATTTTATCGATATTTTTGCACAGCAAACTTATAGTTATACATTCCTCTGCTCAGAGGAAACAAAAGAGAAGTCAGGCGTATATCGCCGTTCCTAAGCTCACATTATACTGAGCGGATATTATTGATGGTCATTTCTTGAGGCTTGAGTTGTGAATAATTAAGGCTATTTGGATCGAACAGAAGCTTATTTGAAAAAATGGCAAATTGTGCATAGCGGAACACGCTTACAATTTCCCTGTCGACATTTCCAAGAGAGTTGTGCTCTCGCGTATGTATAAAGCGCACAGTCCTGTACAAATACGAAAAAGTTTTGCTTTTTTACGGTTGACTTTTACTTGACTTTACGATTAATAAATTTTATTACGGCTTACGTGTACGTATGTACATGAAATGTCGATACTTTCTCCTTTTGTTTCTTTTTTAATGTGTTTACTGAAACTGTGCATAGCTATCGAATAGATATTAAACATGAAGCTAATAAATAAAATATGATTTCCTTCTCATCCTTCTTACAGTTCTGAAAATTTTAATGATTATGCAAGAGCCCAAGGAAAAACATTGGTGATTTCATATATTTTGATAATCGATAACAAGGAAATGTAAGTTATTATCAACAACAGCAATATTCAAGTAAACATCAACGATTTCTCTGTACGTTTTCAGCAAAGTCATCAAGTCATCATCCAAGTGAATTCATAGTTCATTCATAATATGAAACCAAGAAACAGCAATGTCTGCGGGATATGAGACATTTTGGAAGTATTCGGCCATCCCTCGTGTGTTTTGTAGGCATTACAAAAAATCCAGAGTCTCCAAATAATGCTTGTAAATTCTACTTCCTCAGGTTTGTTGTTAAGATGAGAATTTTGAGGGAGTGATAGCATATATCCCAATTGATTGAGCTGTCCGCCCCGTAGTATCCCAAAGATCTCATGCCTTCCACCATTTTAAACATTGCATTAGTGTAATTGTTTAGTAACATGTCCGCCTGTGGTAATGGGGGAAGATTGACTCCGCCTTCTCCTTGATGTCCCCCGTAAAAAGGTAACTGGAATCCGTCTCCAGTTGTGGCATTGCCCAATGCCATTCCAATCTCAGTGTAGCAGCCATTATTTGGGTAAAAGTCTTGTGCCAGCTCTCCATCCCCATTTTCCTGCTGGTGGTAATTCATGCTAATGTCATTGTACTCTTGTTTTTCCAAGGTCTCATCCTTGACAAAAGCGAATTGACTGCTTACTTGTTCCACCGACGGTAATGTGAGGGGAGAAATCGCATTTCCGGCGTCTTCCACAAAAGATTCTGATGAGGACTGTCCATCTTTCACGGAACTTTCCTCGGGAGTATGTGCGTTAGAGTCGTCACATACTGGTTGAGCCCTTGTGGGAGCAGCCTTTAACGGTGGGGGTGGTGGCAGAGATGTGCGCAACCAATATTTTTGTCCATAAATGCGTGACGGTCCCGCCACTGCTACCTCTTCCATTCCTGTGCCAAATGCATCAGTTCCACCTTCATTTGAAGACATCCCCATACCACCAACGCCGGAGTCAGAGTTCTCCGGGGTTGGGAAATCCGGTATGGGTTTTGGGCTAGACGAAGAGGAGATCGAACTGTAGCCTGAACGTAGCCAAGAATCCTTTTGCCACTCTGGAATACGATCCAACAACTAGGGAAAATGTAACAGGGAATTAGTTATTTTATCTCCAATAAAAATTCAGAATAGAACGTTGTAAATATGTCCTGTAAAATTGTCAACACTTACGCCTTTGAAAAAGGTAGTCTCATTAAGCCAAAACTTGACATCTGCGAAAGTAGCCCTCTGCTGTTTATTCCGCTCATTCAAACTACGAATCAGTTCTTTGGTCCACTCCTTGGACCCGATTTTACCGTAAAGAGTAGAACAATGGATATTGTTCTTAAGGAAAACTGTGATCAATGTTTTCCTTCTATCAGTAAGCTTCTTGGCCTTCCTCTTTAGATGCTTCGAGCGCAAAATAGTTTTTATTGGATTGTTCTCTCGAAAGTCATCATTAGAGCGAATATTGGATTCCCTTGTCTTGGAAGGTCCTGGAGAGTCTCTTGCTGAGAATATATCTGGAGATTGGCGAGATTGGCCGTAACGTCTGGAAATAATTAAATAATTATTTAAAAAATATTGATAAATTATTAAGTCAAAGTAGCCAAAACCATTATGCATTACTGTTTCAACATAGATTACTTACTCATTTCTTCTGTTCGCATCCAAATGGTCGGCAGTGGTAGACCTTGAAGTCTTATTAGCTGCCTTGGCCATCTCAAAACCAGGATCCTCTCCCTGCAACTGCGACATATCAGCGTAAGACAATCCAGACATTGAAACTTCCATTTCTTCCTCCATGGTTTGATAAGAATAAGAATTATTAAGAACTCCTCAAAATGAATTCCGAGAAGAGGCTGTTTGGAAACTTGATTACGAAACCTCAAGGCGTATTCTGAGATTAAAGTTTCGTTTGGACCCTTTGGATTTGGAAGTTTCTTAGAAGTTTGAACTTACGAAAGATTTATCTAAGGTCTAAACAAGCAATGACTGGATTCTCTTTCTGTAGCTTCTTTTATACCCAACTTGACCGGAAGTTGGTCAGTTATTATGGCGTTTTATGCTAATAATTAAGATAATCAGTGCTTGGTTGAAAAAGTAACAAAGA
>JAQIXX010004329.1:0-16591 GCA_034700605.1 Willowsia nigromaculata
ACAGCAACGACTGGTGAGCAGTTTGACACAATATGAGAGCAATTTCCTACGAGAAGTCCTCCACTGTAACATCTTCTCTTTAAAACAGGACCAGGCACTCATCAATGAAGTTGAGTTGAATGTGGCTTATCGTTTAGGTCAGAGTACATGGAGTAAAATAGTAACTAAAAAAGTGCAACGTGCAACGCTGTCTACTTGACTCTAACTAGTTTACATATTAGAAATCCACATACGCTTATTCATCTTTCTCTGTACAAATCAAGTACATGCAAATGAATTGTCCTTTCTTTCAGGCCTGGGACGCTACTTTGATCAAAACGTTAAAAATATATGTGCATGTGTAGGACAAAGTGGAAGTTTATAATAGATTTCGCATTTGTGCAATGTGCATTATGTTTTTGGCTGAACTGGAGTTGTGTGTGTGTGATAGAAATCTGTGATAGATAAATGATACATGAGCCAGAGGAGACAATGCTGCTGGTAAAATGAAGCTTACTATGACAAAGACATGTTATTTTCCAACTTCTTCGCTTAACAGATTTTGTCATTCATCTCTACAGAACGCTTCTTATAAAATAGCTTGAGCTGCTGACAATCTAGCAGAGTCGAGCTAACGACTTACTCGGATAATAAACTTAGTTTATCCGTAACAATATTAACTTAACATTTTTTAATCTTATTTCAAAGGAAGCCATGTGATACAACTAAACAAGTTGAACGTAATCTTTAACTACTTCTTTCTCAAAACTGTCGTGATTTAAATAGCTTGTTTTATAATATACTAATATAATAAGTTATTATGAAAACTTGAGAATATGATATCTGTGATATACTGAGAAACGTTTTACTGCAAATTAGATCTGACTATAGAAGTCTATAGAATAGATCAGATTGCAAAGTTTTACCACTGCCAATAAGACTGTTGATCAGTACTTTTTTTAAACATATATTCAAAATGGTGCACGAAACAAGACTGACATCATCATCAACAATGATGATTGTGATAAGTTACACAATTATCCTTCTCAGTATATGCAAACTTTGCATGGCACAAGAAGACATAAGTCGGAATTTAGTGCGTGATCCAGTCGAATTAGGAAATCCATACCACATTTTAAATAGTAGAGGAACAAGTTATGGAAATGCAGTGAAGAGAAAGCATCCAAATCATCGTCGCCGGTCGCAGCCAACAAATTTGCACAGTTTTTCAACCCACTCAGCGTCCGATGAGGAAGAACCACTCTCTGTCCTCGGCAGGAATGCGGTACGAAACGATGAAATTAGTGGGACAGGTGGCTCAACAAAACTCGAGCATCAAAACCACAGCGATGATGAAAACGCGGGATTCAATGATGGGCCTACAACGAGCACCGAAGACTCTGGGGAAGCCTGTCCCATGTGCGCTGCCGCCAGAAAAAACTCCAAAATTATCTCCAGTTTGGATGAGGAAACTTTGAGAGCGGTACGAGTTGAAATGGTAAAGCAGCAGATTTTGAAAAAGTTGCGCCTGAAGGAGCCTCCAAAAATGGAAAACGTTCCAAGAGGTTCCAACACATTCTTGCCCCCTATCGCATTAGGAAACCCAGTGCTAACCAACACCATTCGAAATGAACAAGATGACGACGTAGCCAACTTGGACCTGGAAGACTTTTATGGAAAAACTGAGCAAATTATTGTTTTGCCCCAGGATGAGCTATCAGGATGTGCCTCATGGGCCAGCAGTAGAGCTTCCTCGGAAGTAGCATCTTGTTTCGTCTTCAATCTGCCAAAAGAAGTGAGATCTACTCAGATAAGTAGTGCTCAGTTGTGGGTGTACAAACTGGGAGATATGGTGGAGGATGAAACGCTTGGGGCAAGTCAGCACAACTTTTCCATTTCCGAAATCGTTTACCATTATAACCGAGGTACTCACAAGCCGGCCATTCAGTTTAACCCAATCACTGCTCGTGAAGATATACCGGAGAGTTCTGGCTGGATTAATTTCAACATAACTGATAGGGCTCGCAAGTGGTTAATCACTGAAGTAAACGAGCACACGATTAAAATCAGTTGTAGCACGTGTGGTAAAGATAGCAATGAGTTTCCATTCGACAGTGTTGGTGAGCAACAGCCCTTCATTGTGTTTAACATTGCAAATGGAAAGCGAAAACGAAGGAACAGGAGAAGTCTCAACTGCACCCCAGGCATAAAAGAGTGCTGTCGAGAGTCTTTGTACATTTCGTTCGAGGAAATAGAATGGGACTGGGTGCTGGAACCGAAAGGATTTGACGCATATTACTGCAAGGGCAAATGCCACGGGGATGCGGCCTTGGCTCATACAGCGACTCGCCATTCAGGAATCATGATTGATTATGTGAAAACTCAGGGAGGAGTGAACAATAAAACTGTTGAGCTCGTGCCTTGTTGCACTGCGACAGAGATGAGCTCTATTTCATTGATATACAGAGACCCTCAGTCGTACAATACGACATTCCGAACTGTAAAACTACCGAATATGGTTGTTCAGTCATGCGGATGTAAATAGCACTTGCTAATGGTAAGTTTATGTACAATTATTGTCATTTAATATAATAGTCATGCATCCACCAATATTATTATTAATTCCTCGTGAAAATTATCGAATATATGTTCATTTGGTGTGATCAGGATTCGTAAAATACATATAGCGTCAATAATTATGCCACAATTCTTTTGCTTCATGTATTAATTGACATGTTAAAACGAATGGTGCACAATTCAATATAGAGCCAGGTTGACTAACGTGCAATTTGCCTTTCTTTTATTAATTGACGCTGTTGACAGTAAAAGAGCTTTGCATGAAGTTTTTATGGCATTTCTAGCATTTATGTATCAAGTTCCGGTCTGTTTATTTGCTAGAATAAAAGTAAGCACGATCCTGTAATTGCTACTATTATAATCCCATAAATTCTGAAAAGCATTAAAAAGCATTTTACAACTTCATAACTCATAGTGTCGCTTTTAAGAAAAAACGTGTGGACGGATTAATGTATTTATAGCAATTTTATAAGGCACTATAATATAGTTAATAAAAAACATAAAACATCTTCCTCAGGAAAGACCACTCAAGAATAATGACAGTTAATGAGAAACTAGATAGTGTTCTAGCGATGATACTTGACAAATCGCTTTTCTTTGTTTTTATACAGCACACGACAGACGTACATGCCAGGTTGCAAAGTTATACGCTCCCCGTGTTAGTTAAATCTGATTTTAGTGCTGACAATTAAGTCTAATACGTTTACTTTGCACACGTAACCAAAAGCCAAACAATGCTCATATTACAACCTCTGATCATGGTTTCAAACATAATTAATTAGGTTCCATGAAATGATAGTTGATGTAATCAGCCATTAATGCATTCTATTATTAACGATAATATAAAATACAAAATTACCTGTTTTATTGAACATCAAACTGCATTTTGCATTATTCAAGAGTTACGACTTACAACTCATAGTTTATGTCTTTTCTTCTATTTGCAGATGTGCTTAGGATATATACATTTACACCATGTCTCTCTCTAGTCGTTTTTCGTTTGGTTGGTATACACACTTTCAAGGAAATAGAATGGTCAACGGTGGAGGCAGAGCCGCAGTGAAGATTATTGGAGAGGAAACTGATTGTTTTGTGATCAACCGTAGCAGATCAATATATGTTGGTATGAAACTGGTTATTGGAAACCCATTGAAGATGATGCACAGAATGCAAATTAGTATGGTTTTACTATAATGGATGGAATACATGATTATCGTTTTGCCTCACAAATTTTTTTACGTGATACTTGTATTCGTCTTGCCTGAATCTCATGATACCTACAATAAACCGTTATACTTCTTAGGTGTTAAGAAGAAACTGTATTATGTAATTTTGTCCATATAGATCTAATATTGTTATAAATATCATTTTATTATTAAGTATGCTTACTGTAAAAAACAAAGTTGATCGTCACAAAGAACAATTATTCTTCATACCAAAGAACCTTTGCAAACTATCTGAGAATCCTGTATATTTGAAATCAAATGACCCTTTGTTTCGCAGCATTTAGCTGATTTAATAGTTCGATATATTATGCCAAATTAGGGCTGTTTCTTTGTTTTAAAATATTTACTGTTAGGTTAGCAATTTATAGATATTTTTATACTTTCAGTTATTTTCTCAATGTTTTACTTGAAAATATTATTTTATATGTCGTCAGTCGGAAATGTGAAATAATTACTGTTACTATTTTAGATGCTATAATAAATATATTGTATTTAAATGTGATGTTCTGTATAAAGTAATTGGGTGCACGTGCACCCGTCCGTGTCTATGTTGAATATTGTATTATTATTTTATTGTAATCTACTTTCTTTAATGCATTGAGTTTTTATTCCTTCAAGTTAGTCAATAAGTATGTAAATGTAAAAAAAGTCACTTCGATAAACCACACAAGTTTTGATTTTATGGATAATTTTAACAACTTCATTATGTTTATTAAACAATATCATTTCACAAATAATAAACAACGTAACAGGTCTTGAAGAAAAAACCTTACTAATTGGAAATGTGTTCATTTGGACCACGCGGAATTGTTTTGGAACATTACAAATAAACATCATGTAGATTTGTTGGAAGTATAAACATTTAGCCCAAGAAATATGTCATATATGTAATATTAAGGCATATCTTTGCACTGATAAGAATAATAATTCGTAAATTACATTTGTGGATACCACTGAAAAAAGAAAAAAAAATGAATAGAATGATATAATATGGAGTTGAGTTCAGTAAACTATATCAAGAATATTCCAGTAAATATATTTATGTATAAAGTTAACCTATTACTTAGCCTAAAACGTTTTTTGCTTAAATGAACAGAGTCATTACATATTAATCAGTAAAATTAGTGAAGCCATTCAAATTAATAGTACAATAATTATTAATGATTGCAACGATAACTGAGCGGGTTGTACAGTTTAAGCACTCCATTAAGAAGCGATGAACGGACTGATTGATCAGTCCTATTAAAACTGTAACACAGCTTATCGGTTAGCATAATCTTATTACACTATGTCAGTTCAAGCGTTCTGGACCTTGCGTTGAATTTCGACCACAACAGCACTGCATTACGAAAGGTCTAACAACAGTCTCTTATCACTTTAGCTCGTTCAACGAGACAATTTAATTATTTACCCAGTTCAACTACGTATAGATCCAGGAGTCGGCGGAGCAAATGTTGGGGTTTTGGGTTGCTAAATAAGAAAAAGAAGCCAATCAACAATCAACGCCACTAAATATCAACAACAATAAGTAAAACACGTATATTTAAAATGCATACCTGGTCGGGCTTTTTAACTTGGAATCTCGATGACTTAGAACTACCCATCTTCATCCATTCTCCTTTTTTACCTTGCATACTAATTGGAGATTGCCGGCCCCCTCTTGGAGAAGAAGTAGCGTCTGGAGACATGGGTGGTAAACTATTGATCTTTTGCTTTTCTTCCATTTCTTGCAATAAAGCATCTCTGTGCACTTCTTCAATAGTCTTTGGACCAGCTGTGTCTCTTCGAGGCTTCCATTTGTTTTGTCTCAATTCCACAAGATCCTGAAAATAGAAATTCATTCAATTATCAATCACACAACATTCCAAACGACTATACCGAGTAGTAATACAAAACTTGAATATTATGAAATATTTTGCACTTACCATTATGGCAAACCGTATTCTGGAGGAAATCTTTTTATCTCCAGATAGCTTATCGAGCCTATCAAAAAATTTATCCATGCATTTTTCCTCCGGTAGGAATTTGGGTCGCTGATCAACGGGAACGTTTTTAAATTTGGCTTCCGTCTCCGCCAAGCTATCATCAAGTTTCTGTCCTACGGTTGTCAAAAGCTTGCAAAGGCATTCCAAATTGTCCTCGTCCGGAGTGGCTAAAAGTATAACATACATTGTATATATCGTTATTATTGCTTGTTTGAAAGTTAGCACGTTTGCATTTCAATTTCGAATTAGTTACTTACCAAGGAGCATTTTCACACATTCCACCATGATTTTTGCGCTGAGCATTTGCAGCTTATACAATTCTCCTATGAACCGAACGTTTCCCAATGACCTCCTTCTGCTTTTAAACTTCATGTCTTCCATTTCGAGTTTCATTTGATCCTTTTTCTCGCCATCGTCCTCTTCTTCATAAGCCTTTGTTGCATCTCGAATTTTATCTTCATCGGAATTGCTTTTTTGAAATTCATTTTGACACTTGTTTAGTAACTGCTTACGAAATATTTTTGATGTGATATCTGACGTCGAGCACACCGCGAATACCTGATGAACAATGAACGTAATTGAATATAAAGTTGTGGTCCCATAAACAATACTCAGCAGGGTCGAAAGCAGAAATGAGATGTGAAAATGAAAGTCATACCATTTTGGCATACGAAGCAGAGAAAGCAGGTTCATCAATGGCCTTTTCGAACAAAACATTTATCACTGCGTCTACTCGATTATCTTTATTTTCCAGTTGGAGTTCTAAAAACTTTAGCTTGAGCCTGTCAAAGTTCTCAGGGGTTAATTTATTCAAAATACTCCGAGCTTCTTTGACGATTCCCTGTGCAAATTTAAATTACAACAATTAATACACATTATTCCTATAAAGCAGACAATACGTTTGTGCTTAAAATTAATTTATGAACAAACAATGAAACAATACCTCTGTGATTATTTCCTCTTCACTTTTAGAATGCTCCGTTTCCGGTGCAGCCGCAGCAACACGACGCCTACCAGGCTTCCACGGTTTCTCTGCTTCATGGAGTTTAACTTCTTGCTTTGGAGCGATTTCAATAACTTTAGGAGGAATCCTTGATGGAGGTGGGGGCGGAGGTATACACATTGGTCCTAAAGCCCAACCCCCCTTTCCTTGCTGTGGTCGCATCATATTCCCATTAAATGGTCCTCCTAAGCCGCCTCCTAGTCCTCCTCCAAATCCTAAACCCCCTCCTCTAGAATTGCCGCGCTGAATAGGTATTACACCTTTGGCTGGAGTTTGTGGTCCCTGTAAACATACATTTTAATTAATAAATAATTAATGAATTAGCATAATTTTCCTCCACAAGTTTCCTCCACTTAAGGTCTAGTTTACACTTTTAAAACCTCTGTTCAAGGCCTACCAAAACTTACTAAACTGCTTTATAATTTTTTTTAAAAATCACGCAAAAATACTTTCTAGTACGCTTTGTATCTTTAAGCAATTAAAACACCCGTGCTTTCCATAACAAGAGTATAATGTAACTGCCTACTAGTATGTGTCCATACGTACACTAAACCAGAAAATGTCCTATATACACCTCACTATCAAACTAAAGTAGATGCAGAAAATTCAAATTAAATTCACTCACAAAAAGAGTGCGAGTGGGGCTCCCGCCGGCCCCTTCTCTGGCTATCTCCATGAAGGCCTCTGGTACCTTGAAAACTGTCAAAGCCTGATTACCAATCTCAATTAGGAAATCTCTGTCGTAGTTGATTCTTCCACTGGGACTACTGGGCGTGCTGCCGGTGCTTTCTTCATTCCCATTTGTTGTAGGCGAACTCATTTTCGACTGCTCTTCTGCAGTTATTCTCATACTCCCGCAACACAGTCACGGAATATGAACAAATTGAAGGATGCCTTGTCTACTACACACCACACTACTTTCCCCTCCTGTTCATGTACTTGCCCGTGTTTCGTTCTGTCACCCTCCTACAAACCGAACCACCACTTGTACTTCTCTCGCCTTCTTCTTCTGCTGCAGCAGCAAACAAAGGGAGTTCAGCTCAGTCGGCTCCCTGTTCCCTATGCTCTCAATCTGTTCTTTTATTGATTTGCTTGGAGTTTTTTGTCAAATGTCTTTGTGTGCCTCTCCTGTCCTGATTCTGATTTCTTGGCTTACACCACTACTTGGTCACTGCACTGGGGCCTGGGGCTTCGCTCCTTTCAGTAAACTTGTGTCAAACTACTGCGTTTTCTTCTTCTGGAAAGTAGAGAAACACAAAATAATACAATATTGTAATTGTGAATTAGCTGGAAAACTTTATTAGCATATTACTAAGAAGCGATGAGAGAATGAAACGATGTGACATGACTTATTCTGCATAATACATATACGCTCTTCCTTTTCATGTTTTGAATCCTCTACACACACATTCGTTATGACATGGTAGCAATCATTATCACAGAGGGACAAGAATGTTTACAAATTAGTTAAACGAAACCATTTCATGAATCATTAACTTTGTTTTATGCAGAAGAAGTATTGACAAAAAATGTATGCATGAATGTATAGATACTTAATCATACAACTTATACGAGTAGACTAGCAGCAAAATTGGATGCTCGTCGATACAATACATATTTATTTGTATCCACTTTTATAATTTTCTGTCCACCTTCATCAGTCTCTCTAGTCATGGTGCTAAATGAATACGCACGACAAGACTAACAAAAAAATGATCATGTCTTGACCTTGATGACTTCAATGCAGTGATTGTATGTGTACAAGTAAGGCTAAACTTGTGCCAAAGCGAATAATATTTTTTTTGTCGTATGGACGGTGAATAGCGAATAGCATGTCAATAAATTACGCTTTGAATTAAAGGCTATTTTCTTCTAGGCACAAGTTAAAAGTTAGACGGAGAATCAAAATTAAAATGAGTGCAGCAGTACATTTACATTTTATAGCTCGACGATGTCTATCTGCCAGTCAGCCTCATTCAAATTGGTACGCGCAGAGATACAAACCTATAAAAATGCATTATCTGCAAACATTGCATTGGCGAATTCTTAACACCTGCATGCTCAATATTATACTGCTGGAATGATGATAATGATCAAAATATCTTTGGATCCTGCTTTTAATGCACATTTTAATATGACCCTGCAAAAAATCGCAATAAAGATGGATCTGACGTTTTCTACTCACTTCCTTGATTCCTTACTATTTTGTAATGCATATGGCAGGATGGAGTTCAAGATCATGAAAACATGTCTAATTCAAATACAACAACCCTGAATACTTTAAAAAATTTCATTACAAACTCCACCAGGTTCATATTATTGGTACTTTCGGAATTCCATATTAAATTCGCAAAGACAATTAAAAACCAAAACCACACTTGCTTGCCAAAAACTAGCAAATATTATGGAATTTTATACAATTTTGATCTGCATTGCATCTTTAATTCATATACTATACACTAATCAATATTAAGACATGATCTTATGCAATCAATCATGCAATTAAATTTTGCTTTCGACTAGCTTACTACAAGCTAAGTCAAACACTACAAGGAAGGAAACCATTTTATCCTTAAAGTCCCACATTTGACATATCAAGATAATTTTGCACAACTTTCCATATTGCCATTTAATACCTATATTTACATATATGTCGTGTTCTTAAATGGGCGAAACTTTTCAGTGTCTTCACTAATCTTTGAAAAAATGTTTTCAGTTTCCATTCAGTATTTAACTGAATTATAGTTTCAAAAACACATGCACTCATAAAAATCATCTTGATTAATTAACTCCCGTTTAAAATCTCAGTGAACTCAATTACTCTTTGAATACTTATTGATTGAGCTTACCTTGCGAATTTGTACTCTCTCTTTCAAACTATTTACGCTAATACTCTGCTTTACACTATCCAGAAACGTTTTTTTCTTAAACTTCAGGTTCCTTATTGAAGGAACCATAAAACAATCAAATTCCTGACGTGCACAAAACTAGGATACAATATGGTACTACTGAGCATCCAAAATGTAGTGGAAGTGAATTGGAAGGCTGTCGAAAAGTAGCACAAAATGTTTATCACAAATCGGCCCTACAGCCAACTACGAATTCAATTTACTCAGGGCCGCAGTCACAGTGATAGTACTATAACATATAGAGAGAGTACTAGTGCCACGATAAAGTGGAAGTCACGATATACACTTCTTGAAGGCGAAGGAAAGGGGGTCCTTGACAAAACAAAAAGTGATTTCATTCAATAAGGTAGTCAGTAATAAAAATCGAATATCTGTTGCGCATACGTCTTCATACGAATGACTAAAAAAGGGACGTTAACGTAATGTAGACGTCAGTGTACTGGCAACTGATTATTTCAGCCACTTGCAAGAAAACGTATGAAACTGATATATACTCGTACAAAATTTAACGAATCATATAAAAATTTAGTAAGGTATGAAAGCATTGGGAATGCAAAGTGCGATGTACTATATTACTGCACACTTCACACACCATACACCTACGATTGACATTTTGTAACATACAATATGAGCAATTACGAAAAAACCCAAGAAATACTATATAATGAAATAACAGTAGTAGTTGTGTTGGATTGTTGCAAATTCTTATGATAACTTACATTGGTGTAATGTGAAAGGTTTCAGTTCAGCTATACAAATATTATATGAACGTATTTCGCACCATCTGCATGCAGCATCAGGCTTCGGCATGAACACACAGACAGGTAGATCTAACATATATTCTACAGGTATGCGTTGTAATCTTCATACTATTTTCTTACGTTTCATGATCATGGGTGAGCTAACGAATAATACTATCATCTATCGCATTGTTGTAATAAAAAATTTCTCATCTCCTCGCAAACAAACCTGCAACCAGAAACATCACTCAACTGAGCACTTAAGGTATTTTCCATTTCAGGTATATTCTGTGTAGAAATGTGCGTTGGGTGTATATACACCCACATCATTTTACAAGCATGATGTACAGTGATGATGGTGTGGTGTGATGCAAATGACGCACAAAATACAATCACAAATAGCTAAATGAAATGAGCGATTGTCTGAAAACGGAACTGGCTCTGACGTGAAGGTACGTATATTCTCTTCACAATAAAACCATTTTCTTATACACTGTCTTCTCTCACCAATCAAAGATGTATATTCCCTTGCTATTAGACATTATATTTGTTATCGTGCTTTCGGTTCTCTAAAATCCTTTTGTACTCAATACCATGCATCCTAAGAATTACTTACTTTGTAAAAAAGCGATGAAAATACCTGTTGCACACTTGCTCCGTATGAAAGTCACAAAAAGTTGAGGTATGAGATGAAAAGTATTTGCTGATGTATCAATATAGTGTAAATACTTGACTATACTTTTGATTGCCTAAAAAGTGAAATGCAACTTTTTGTACTCACCAAAATCCAATACACACACCTTCATGAATGTCTTTGTTACAGTTATCGCAGGTGAGGCTTTTGAATTTTGCAGATACATATCCTGCTAAATTGGTATTATAATCTGCTTTGACTACGACGACACATGCGTACAGTTCTCTGCTGATCTAGAGGAGTACATTCATGATCATGGGATGACGATGAGGATGATACATGCATACAATAATATCCCTGTAACCTCTGAGCTGTTAAATTGCTATTCAGAAAGGATTACATATTTCCACACATTTTCTAGAGATGAATCAGCTTTTCACTGAATGATGCATATGCGAACAAGCACATCTTCTGTTTGTTAAATTGTGATAACAGTAACGCTAATAAGTTTGAAGTCAAAATATTCCGGCCATATTATGCTGGTTAACCGTTGTAAATGAAGAACTCATTAACATTTACCATGTCTCGTCTGATGGTAAAACAATGTTGCCTTCTGACTGAGTTCATTCTCTGGTGCTACTGTATTATCTTTTATCATGAAGACTTTGAAGACACATCCCCATACTCATACTCTATGCCATTTGCATGCATTCATCGTGCCAGTTAGTAGCAGCAGAAGAGTTAAAGTTAAAATTTACAAGCTTGAACCGAGAGTAGTTGAGTTGACTAATGGTAATATGGCAATCAAAAGTTGACGAGGGTACACCATACTATGCTGACGTTTTACGTGTGGTTATAGTGAGTTAAAACAATGAATTGAATGATTGAGGACTATTAAGATAGCATTGGTTCAATAAAAGCTATTGTATGAACGAGTGTATAGCGTAATTCAAAAAAAAATGTGCGTGTGGAAACTCTCCTTCATAAAAACGTTATGCTTGGAAACGTTATGATGAACGTCTATATGATGTGACGTGGTGATATCATCACATATCACATACAGCTTCTCTCTTATTCTGTACAACAGTGCTCACAAAGCTTTGACGCAGCATGGAGATGAGCTTAGCTCTATGATAGTATGATAATAAATAGTACGGCTATGACTATAAATATGGACAAGTAAGGACGTTCAACGAGTCGAATTAAAATTATTATCCATTCAACCAGCTTACTTGATAATTAGACGGCACCACCATGTGGTTCTTTGCCAGTCGTCGACTGTTCAACTGCTTCATTTATTCTGAACAAAAGACCTGTAGTCATAAGTGCTAAGATAAATGTACAAATAAATGATTTTACTTGGCATCTTTTCTATGATGATACCTTAATATAATACAGTACGAAAAACGAAGAGTAGTATGAGCATAGCAGCAGGAATTCCTATGAGTAGATTTGCCAACGAATGATGATGAGAACGAGAAAACGCAACGAGCTATAATGTGTCTGAGTAGGTATACATTTACAACAGAAGGAACTGTGTCTGTCTCTATATGAAACATCGCATGAACATGGTCTTAAGACAAAAATGCGATAACATACTGAAGATGAAGCTCATACTGCCACTTGTAGATTCATCATCATCATCACTCATCAGTGAAAATTATGTACCAAAGAACTTGTAATCAAAAGCATTTCTTCATTCTTTGTCAATCTACCGACTATGTGAGTACCATGCTTGTTTAAACGACCGAACTGAATGACAGGGATCATTTAGCAAGCACTGTGTGCATCTACAACGAACCATAATCTATACATATACACTTTTCTGCAAACTTACTACAAAGTACAAATACTAAAATAATAATATATACCTATCATGACTGTACAATGCCCATTGTAAAGAGAGTTTTATTAAACTCATTCATTGATTTGTCTCCGTCATCATGAAAATTCGATTTCCTTTCATATGTAGTGGCAGTTCTTCATAAGCACCCTTTTTAGTATGAAGAAGTCATTTGCACTGCACACTTATTTAGTGAAACGGAAGTAGCAGCATTGCATTGCATTTTTTATCATTTAAGAAATAGCTAATTTCTTACTGAATGCTATCTTTAGTCTCTGAACATTAATCAATTATGCTTAATATAAAATGTGTTTGCGTGATAAATATGTGAAGTAGGCTCAATTGTTTAATGATACGACGCATTTCACAATAATCTTTGTAAGAAACAAACAATCGTTAACAGTAAAGAATTTTGTTGAAAGGAAATGCAGGTATATGAGCCTAATATGATTTTGTAGCTAGGCTCAGTTTCTTGTTTGTGGTAGGGAGGAAGGCTAATTTAAATGACAAAGCATAATAATGGATTAAAGTTATAGGTAGGTAAGTTAGGTTTGAATGGGCAAATGAGCGTTTTTATTGATTTTCATGCTTAAATTACAGCGTTAGCGTAACTCAAGTTAACTAGCTGCAATGCAATGGTATTTTGAGTAAAAGACACCTCAAATTCTTTGCCAATAACATTATGCAATAAAATGCACATATCACATATAGCATACATTAGTCGATTTATAGGCACACAAACCATATCTACTTGACTTACACTTTATCCTCTTTTATAAAAATTAGCTCCGAAGAACTCACTTTTCCAACTCTTGCATATGTGTACCTATATCGGCATTTCGTTTGTCGTCTGTAATTTAACGATGAGCACGTTTACGATTTACGACAGCTCTGTTCACTCACTCTAGTCAGGAGGTAAAATTGATTGATAGTTGGAAAGTGCACGTTTAGTCTTTAAAACATATATCACTTCCTTTGTATTCCCAGTTTATTAAAGTTAAATTTTAGATATAGGTTGGAATAAGGCTAAACTATTAGGGAATAAGTATTATTATTTCACTTCACAGAAGCAGTTTGTAAAATATTTACACAAATAAGTTTTTATAAACTATTATTTTATGCTTATTATTACTATCTGAGATCATTCTCCTTTTTCTTAACGGGTAAAAATGTCCGAGGAGATACATGAAACATTGGGATGAAATAAAAGCAGTTACTTTTGATACATGCAGATTGTTAGAAAAATGAGTCTTAATATGCGGGTGGATGGGCACGTTGTATTCACACAGTTAATATAGAATGCATACCATATACTTGTCTTAATTTAAGGTTTTGATGCATAGGTATGAACTTTTACTTGACAGAACGGACTAGACCACCCTTTACCTTACCATGGTGTGGTCACGATCCATGCCGCCAGTAATGGACGTGGCTTTTGTGAACTTCATCTTTATGCTGCCTCACTTTGTACATGAAAAATATATGAGTGCCTACTAGTTGCTGGCTTCTGCTGGATAAAGTGCATGCTTTGAATAATGGTACATGCATGATTGAAGTCTTATTTGTTGTTGAGCCGGTTGGGGTGAGGAGAGGCAGATGAGGACATCTCTAAATTCTGAAAGGTTCCACCAAAACGTCTTTTCTAGTGTGAAGTGAATTAAAACATGTGCATGCTCACAGATAGGACTGACTTCGCGTACTTTTACTGTATCAACAAAACAACCCTTCTTCTGTGGATCTCAACTCTCAAGTCAAGTTTAAGTTTTCATGGGTATGTTCAGACTTTTTAGTCAATATCATGTAAAGGAAAAAATATATATACCAGCTAAATCCGTGCCACGGATTCAATGACCTTTATCAAATGAGGTCCTTTCTTATGCCATAGCTCTGAATTTCAAAATTACTTATCAAAATTGCAATGAAAACTCTTACATAATATTTAATGATGCGTGATTTCAAAGAATCAAAATTCAAATTTCAAAAATACCTGCAAACACAAACATAACTGCTTAATTCTCAGTGCTATAATGTATATAGCTGTACCATTTAGAAAAAATAGACTAAAAATGCAATAATGTGTAATGCCCTTCTGTTCTTTGCAATGGCTGGCTATAGGTAGGTAGATTGTATTAGACGTAATTTTTATAAATAAAAGTTACATTACAACTTCCAGGAGTTCTTGCAAAGCGCCAAAAGAAACTTAAATTTAAGAATAATTTATAAAATAAAGATAAATTCGCCTTCCACCTGTTGCCTACTTTACTTTGACAGCTTTGATGAAACGCAACCTTGGACATTAATGGATTTCGAGTAAGATCATGCGCTTTTAAGTCCAAAGTAACTAAACGTTTGCAATTAATGGAAAGAATGTGAATCTTACATGACCTAGTTTCCGCCAAAAATACTCTTCTTTACGCTCTAATATTGTATTACATATAAAATACGGTAAAACTGATTTCTTAAAGCTGTTTGCTTTACGGCTTTACCACAAAATAATCCAATGTGGGGTAACACAAATTCAAAGTAGGTTTGAATGCGATCCGGTAGTTAGAAAGTTTTATAACAAGCTTGATTTTTCCTTCACATTTTTCTTACAAAGTGAGAGATTCTAAAGCTTTTGTTTTCGGTGGCCTATTATGTTCATACAATGCATCCTTTTCGTTAAAATAGTGAAAGATGCTCAAAATGCCGTTTTGCTACGAGCAGCCAGCTCAACATAATATTTTGTTAGCCACTGTTACAGGAGACTGGGTAGTATTAGTATCTTCAACATCACTAGGTTTGATCCTACCTTTAATCATTACCCTTACGTGGTTGCATGTTGAATAATTTGAAATTGCGGTTAGACTTTCTGCTAGTGAATAGGTTTGCAACAATATCATGAATGTAAAGTTTGCAAAAAAATTTAATGCTACTACTATCATGCAGTTGTTCTCACTCACGCAAGATTTTCATTCATAAAATGAAGAGGGGCTTCAACATGATTTGCATACTATGTTAATTCAAACTTTTAGCTTTTATGAATGAAATTCAAATTCATTGACGGTAGAAGCATCATAATATTCAACAATCCACCCACCCACCCACATGCATACCTATAACAATTGCCGCAAGCGATATGGTAGTTGTAATAATAGTGTGCGGATTTACTCGAAAGGAACTTTATTTTGAAAGTAAATTACCGATAAAATAGCAAGCTTTATTTATTGTTGCACTGTAGCCAGCTACACTCAGTAGAAACGAGTAAAGTTGTTGATTTTAGCAAACCGTTGTACATGCTATAAGATAACCTGGCGTCTTCGTATTCTCTGTGTGAAATTTACGAATGATGCATGCCATTATTTTGCTATGATTTGACACAATTTCTTCAATCTCTCTGATGCCCAATGATCTTGAAATAAAACAGTTTTATCAATCAATGAGGTAATCTTTTTGCTGAAGAAAAGTTGCGTTTATTTAAACATTTACAAAGATGACCGAATTTCTAAAAATATCTACCATTAAGCTTGGTACAATTTTGAGTTTATCTACCGAAGAAAACAATTAACTCTTTATTTAAAAAGGTTGCGTTGTTTTTGTATGAATTTTCAGTCTAACCTCAATCGATACAAACAAGCGAAGAGTTTACTCAAGATCTCCCAATGTGACGTGATAGCGGCCTCTTGCACTAGAGTAATTAAATACATCAGGTTAAT
>JAQIXX010004330.1:0-16589 GCA_034700605.1 Willowsia nigromaculata
CTTTCCGTTTCTGGGAACTTACTTTCTAGGAACATTCCTATTCTGGGAACTTTTTTCTAGCATTTTTCCGAACACGGCCTAAACAACGATATGTTCTGCAAATAGCTGATTAAACTATCTGTCATAATCAGTGAATACGGCAATGTTCTTGCTTTCCTTATTACACCTTCGACAAGTTTTACGTCAAGATTTATAATTTCTGTAAATACTTCAGTTGGCTCAGGAATGTTTCCAAATTTATATTTAAACTCGCGTTCAGCAAAAGTCGTTTCAATGGAATAGTCTTGACTTAAATTGAATACGTCATAAATGCTTTCTGGCACATTTTCTGGTTCAAGAGGCTCAGTCAACCGAGAGAACATTGTGGAGGTATACATATTCTTAATGAAGATAGCCATATACAACCACGTGCATATTAGCAGAGCATTTTTCAGCTTCCATTTGCCCACCATATTTTTGCCTTGTTCCAAAAATACAGAAATTAACCAAAACGAAATATACTTTTCGTCAATTTTAGTTGCCAGCAATGTACTGTACACTAGTGAGTACAGAATTATAAAAGAAATCCAAATTTTACAGGTAAATGGCGAAGCAAAAGAAAATGCATTTAGTTGAAAAGATCTTTGTAATTCTCCCTGAGCAAGAAATACTGCAAATTTGTATCCCCTAAACTTAACCCCGAATCCTATTTGAAATGAAGTATTCCACTTTGTATTCCACATTTCATCTTCGCTTCCATACTGCATGGACGCAAATAAGGGGAGAAAGCAGGCATTTGAACAATTTCGTAATTCCGCATACTCTAATTTTACACAAGTGTCAATTTTATAGTTATACGAAGCTTGGTCGATGTTTCCTATTTCCTCGTCACATTTACTTTCTTCGCTTGTCGATGTATATTTTTTGTACCTTCCAAAGTGATTTAGATTGATATGCTTATCCTTCCAAATGGATGTAAGTTCGGCAACAGATTTTAACTCGTTTTTTAGCGGTACGAGTTTTGAGATTCTCGCATCAGAATGGTACTCTAATCCTACTCTAAAGTCATCTAGTATACTGAATGGAGGTATACCCGATTTTCCACATGTCACGCATCCCATGTAAATATTTAGTTCATTTAAGCTTACCACTAGCAATATGGATGATTGGTAACGTCGTGGTAGAACCGCAAATTTGCTGAAGGAGGTCCACTCTTGTAAATCAGTTATTGCAATTACAAAATGCGGGGAAATCCTTCGATATGATTTGGTATTGGGAATACGTGCTAAACCATAACTTCCTCTGAATTTTGATTTCGGAAATGCGCACGAGGTCAAATAAGCAGTGTTGTTTGAGATGATGTAATAACGCTTGAATCTGCATTTCGTTCCAGTAGCTCGAACGGAACAGACAGAACTATATTTCTGAGTGGAGAATATTTTCCAATAAACAATCGAAAGATCTCTGTGGAAATTGTTCATTGAGGATACTCCTGCTCCTATTGTTGTAGACCTAATACTTAAAATATTTAACTTTTCTACTGTGTTGCTTACGAAAAAGCTCTCTTCGGAATTTTTATGATAAAGTGGCAAGTGAAATGTACAGTTGCTAAATAGTGAAATAAAATTTACAATTTGAGTAACATTTAATTGTATTGAAGCCATACTTTTAGAATGTAGATGACAGTCTGTAGCAGTTCACTAAGCGACTGGGCAAAGGAAATTGACTTCTGAAGAGAAGTTTGTCCCGTTTTGAGATCATAGTTTCAAGTATAATAGCTCATAAAATATTAGAAATTCAAGTATGTTCTTTTGAAAAGTGAGTTTCAACTGTCTAAGTACAATTTATTTTTAATACGTTTTACTGAGCAGAACACTAATTCAGCAAAAATTATTGCCTATAAAAATGGCATGTATTGATACACGTGTGTAGATAAATTGTATTAGAAGTTGTTGATTTGACATTGAGCGATTCACAAAGGAACAAGTGCACTTACTCATTACTTTAAGACTTCACAACTGTTTATATAATTTTGGAAAAAAACAATTTAAGAAGAAAGCACAACATTAATCATTTTAAAACAATATTAAACTGCATGTATATTTTTATGAAAACGTTCTTAAAGAATAAGATTTCAGGAAATTTCTTAACCTTCTGCTTTACATTATTTAAACTTGGACGTGCTATTGATCAATTACTATTACTTCATAAGGAAATGAATGAATTGAAGCGATGCAAATATGAAACCTTTTGTAACACTCTTTCATTAAAGATATAGGAAGTTTGTAATGACGAAGGCGTATAATCCGGTTAAAAAATGTATAGGGGTGGAAACAAAAAATTAGTTCGATTTAAAAATTTTACAGAGCAATTCCATGAATAATTGGAACTTATCAGAACTTACGCAACGTCTGTGTCATAAGAGCTGCCATTCCTTAACACTTACAATACTGTGTTCAGAATAGCTTATCAGTTGAATGAAACAAAATTGAAATGACAACATTCAATCATTCTGATTCCAATCTTATCGACTAATGTAATGTTATTGAACAGTCACGCATTAGGCTGAAAGAAGTTTTTATCTCAAAACTGACATGTAATTTAGTTGAAGGTTCAAGTATTTCTTGTGCTTAGTGTCGGAGAACTTACAACGCAAAATATAATGAATTCTTATGATCAACTAATTTTTGTTATCTCAAACTTTGAAGCAAATCCTCAATTTTTCCAAATAAACACATTATCCTTGCAAGCATAAATTATATTACTATTATTGCTTTTTGTAAAAACTCTACTAAAAGGTCTCAGGAGAACACTTTTGACAATGTAAACGCTTTTTAAATAAAACCTTACCTGATAATTAAGGTTGCTTAAGAGTTCACCTTTTATGTTTCAGTAGTTCTTTGAGCTCACGTAAAGAGTAATTATATTTAATTTACATACCTAAAAGCGAGTTAGCAAGAAGTAAAGTTTATACAACGTGCTTTTGTAGAAACCGTTTCTAAATAATAGATTTCATCACCGCTGTTGTTCCTAAACTCTTCAAAAAAGGTTCTAGATAATCCAAACTGCCAACATTTGAATGAAAAAATTGATTTTAATAGGTGCGGTTTTTTTACTTTCGTGAAATGTGAATCATTCATGTTAGCTTGAATTCAAAAACAGCTCAACTGATAAAAGGTAAAAAAAAAGTATTAACACCAAGCCAAAAAGGGGTCTCTGAAAATTGTCTTCAATAAATTATTCCGTCTATCACCTTCATTTCAACATTCTGCCTCACGTCACTTAAGATGATAGCCTTTCTTGTCGTATGTCACCGTAATAAGTTCAAGTTTACATATGAAGATCACGAAAGCTCATTTATTTGCAACAAAAACAGCATTTAAATATAAACTCACTTCTGTACAGGTTTGGTATATAAAACTGAAAGTTTCTGAAAGCGAAAAAGAAAGTGATCTTTATACTACCACCACCGTCTTGGAGCAAGATGGAAACCCGATAAGTGTGACTCATTCAATCAGAGTGATAACAACGTTCTGGCTTACTTTTGTGATGATCATTACAACAGCTTATCGTTCAAAGCTTGTTGGGTTAATGTCTTTCCCTCAATTAGACAAACCACCGGAGACATTCAAGGAGTTGGGAAATGACGTACAAGGAGAATACAATATCAACTTGTACTATTTTGGTCGAGCAGCCTACACAATGTTTAAATCAAGCTCAAATCCTGAATTTTGATCAATATTTGAACGAATGCATTTGGAACGAGATGCGATCCGCTGCTTTCAAATGGTAAGAATTAATGTGCGTAGTGTTTGCACTACATGGGAAAGCGTTATGACCTATGCAACGAATGAGAACTTGGCAAGTAAATATAGAAATACGGATATAGTCAATTCCTGCATTATTTAACTCTATTTAATGAACTCAGTGTGTTCAACAAATTATTTGGAATATGGTTTTGCACTAATAGGTTGTAACGTGTGTTACCTGAATGTTTACATCACATCAAAACAATATATTTTGTTATCATCACTAGCAAAACATATTTATATATTTTCTGATGTCTCGTGTAAAATGACTGAAGTGTAAAGAATCTAGTATTCCACCAGAAGACCATGCGTAGAATATCTAATGCAATCTACAATTTTGAACACAGGATGACCGAAATTATCTTAATTGAAATCTTATGGCTTGCCAGAAAATCGACAGCTTGGTTCCACTTCTTACTCGTTTGTCAATATGCGTATAATGTTATTATATCACAGTCGGATCTGGATTTATCATTCATATATTTTAAAATATATGCAGAAAGTAAGTTTGAACTTCAGTCATGAGGTCAGTCGTAAATTCATTTATTGTGAGATCTACACAACTGGTTTGCATTCTATATGAATGTCAAGTTCATTTCCACATATTTTCTGATTGAATTACAGTATACAACTGATGACCTTTAAATTATTTAGACATCTAACAGAACTCTAACTCAATGCAAATTTAACAATAATAAAGTTTAAAAACCTAAATCTGTCAAAATATGTTTGTTTATCTTTTCTGTTCATCAAAGTAAATAAGTGGAATGTATTCTAGTTTAAGTAAAGAAACCTATATAAATTTATCAATCACAAAACTGCATACTCTACAAACCACGACAAGACAAAAAATAATATAATTCCATGTTTGTAACGCATAAATAAAACGTACACAATTTGAGTTGTATTAGTGCGTTATGCCACTTTGTAAACAAAAACTTTGTAAACCTTGCATCGCCAAATAAGATAAGACGATAAGAAGAAGAAGAATATCTTGCATCTCAAAATAAGAAGGTATTTAAATGATTTTATCAATCAAATAGTGTGATAATTGGTAATTTGTTAATTGAAGCTCAAGATTATATTACTCATTAAAAAATTTGAATAAAATAGCTTTTCATATCCACAGCAACTTAGTGCATTTTGAAATGTAACTGAAAATCCCTGAAGATGCTCATAACTTGATGATTTGGTAATTGAGACTCATCAATAAATTATTAAATAATTCATAAATTGATTGGACTAGTAAAAATGATGTTATTATTGACTGTGTTACGAAAAGTATTTTTAACATTTGGTGTATTCATGATATAAATATGACAATCATTATAAATATTTATGATAATTATATTTTTAATGCAGAAGCAAAGCGTTTGCAATTAGTGAGACCAAAAAACGAGGTGCAGGCAGCAGCAAAAGGGAAATGAGCTTTTTTATGCGGATCGCTGCTTCCTCTTTTTTAGTCCACACCGGGAACCCACCGAATGGATTTAAAAAGACCGAAATGTTTATTCAATGATCTGAAATACTGGATGCGGAAATGTGAAAGCTGATCTATGGGCATTTGTAATTAAGAAGTATTAAATACAAATACGGATTTGCAAATCTGGTCTCAGCAGTTTTTAACCATTCCAACCAAACTTCCATTCGCAGTAAAACACAGTCAATGACAAGCATAATCCAGCGATCGTCAAATAAAATGCTCCTTTCAAGTGACCAACATGCAAAATTTGAAAGCTGACATCTAAATTTACATCTGAGTCATTTCTGTTGATTGATCTTTCCCATTCCCTCTTTTCCTTAATTATGAACTCCTTGTCCAAATCCTTCCACTTCTCCGTAAGTCCCATGTTCACTGCTGAAGATATCACTGGATCAAATTTTGCTTTCAGAATGGAACCTTTTTTGAATCCAATTGAAGATACAACGAAAGTTGAACTATCAGGAGATTTCACTATATCCGTGTTTCCATACTTATCCGTGAAGTTCCGATTTATCGCATAGATGACCACAGTTTCCCATGAAATGCAAACGCTATTTATATTTCCTCGAACCAACCCAAAGCAACGAATTGCATCTGGTACCAAATGAAGATTTTTAAATATTGATCGGAATTCTGGAGTCGAACCAGATTTAAACATTGCGTACGCTGTCCCACCAAAATATTGCAAGTTTATGTCTAATTTCTGTGCATCATTTCCCAGTTCTTTGAATGTCTGTGGTGGGTTGTCTGATACCGGGAAAGACATGAGGGAAACAAGTTTTGAGCGATAAGCTGTTGTAACGATAATCCCAAATAGAAGCCAAGATGTGGATATTACCCGAATAGAGTGCGTCACACTTATCGGATCTTGATCTTGCTCCAAAAGTGTGGTCACCACATACAACCCAGATTTACGAAAGGGTGTAATTAATTTAAAACTTTTCTCCTTAAATTTGGGTGTATTTAAAGTATTCAAAATCGCCATTATTTCTGACATTGTCAAAATTATGACAAATGATGATATCAGAATTAAAAGCCACACATGTAAGCCTAATGGCGTGTAAATTGACTTCCAGGTAAAGCGCGGTTGTGGAATCCCCGTAGCAAAAACCAGTTTTGTGTACATCACCGGATGTGCAAAATCCATCAACAAATGTCGTGAGTAGGTGTGACCAAGTGCGTACCCAAAATCCGCTTTTCCATATAGAACGTCGCCGCAAATGCCATTCCATGTTCCATTCGGCAATTTAAGACCTGTTCCACCGCCACCAGTAGATGGGAAAAAATTACCAGAGAAATTCAGTTTTCTAGAGAGATGTTTGTATGTCCACACGAATAAACCACGGTATGGCTTCCATACTCCTGGAGAGATTTCGCGGATTTCATTTGAGTCTTTTGCTGCGCTAGATATACTCACTTGAAACACTTTCCCGTTAAATACTTTACCGCTTTCAGGAAATAAATCTTCGATTTCCAAGGTTTTATTTGCGAGTAAATGAATTGACCCTGTGACATGGCTTCCATTTACACCACAAAAGTTGCATGTTGTCAGAAATTTGTGGATGTTTACAGTAGAACCAATAATTTTAAGAACAATGCCCAATTTATGAAATACTTTAGTAGATAACAGCTCACTGGACAACTGCTCTCTTAAATGATTCTCATGATTTGAAACAAATACAAAAATATCTTCATGAAAACTCCATATAAAGCCGTTAAATAACCGTAAAGTCTTTACGAGGTTAATAGCTTTAGAGAGTTTCAGCGACAAAATGAGTTTACGCTGATTTTCACTTAATTTTGGGAACAAATTTGAGTATTTTGTTACAGTGTCGTTGTCGTATGAACCAACCGATACAATTAGTTTGATTTTGTCATTGAGAGAAAACTGTCTGTAGTACAAATCATTTTGGACGTTTACTTCTTCTTGAATGAAATTAACTTGTGTACATTTCTCAAAAAGTTTTAAACTGCCAACGTTTGAATTCAAATACTCTAACACACCTGCCCCAAATATGGTTTTGATGGAAACTAGTAAAACATACAGCCTAATCATCATCGGTTGTGTGTAGTAATGCGGGTCAGAACACTTCATGTTTAAATGTTAGTTCTCCTGATATGTGATTGTGATTGTGAATGTTAACTGTGCCTTGACAGATACCCTGAATAGCGTGACATGACAACGGGCTAGGAATGGGAAATAATGGACACATTTAATTAATCGCGGGCTATTTCACAATTCAATCTAACAGCTTTTACCTTTAATAGCTTTACTTTACCTCAGTTTAGTAATAATAGATGATCCAGTATGATAGTCACATGTTAAAATCATACGAACTGTGGGTAGGGATCAATCAGTTATTAAAATGTTTACCGTTTGGAATAATAAATTGACTGTTGGCTGAAAATATAAGAACTGTTCATGCAGACCGATGCCTAACATTTCTTATATAAAAGTGAGTTGTTCGTTGATGTGATTGCATGTTTGTCCCAAACAAATAAAATTTTAAGAGTTTCAGATGTGACCTGAGTTGTTGAAATGGTTATGGTGAACCTTTAATAAGTTGAATTATCGTGATTGGTTGGAACTGGCTTTTGGACTGATGGAAATGGATGTGATTATTTATTTATTTATTTATTCATATTGATATGACGACTTGTGGAAGGACAAAGGCTAAATTGCGTGAGACGACAACGGAGTATGACAAGAAAATTTTTCTTGACACAACCTTGCATTTAACAGCTTTACAATTTTTTCTCTCGCTTTATTTCACATAAATAATAATAGATGCTGACTGAGTTTTTTGGATCTTGCTGTATGGTTGGAACACGTTACAAACTTACGAAATAAGTAGATAGAGATAAATAAGTTATTAAAATGTTAAATGTTTAGAATATATAATAGGGGATTGGGTGAACCTATTCGATCCCTTTATGTCAATATATAAAAATTATTTCGCTTATAAAACAAAGTTATAAAACATAATTTTATACAGTTAAGTGGGTTGACGACTGCATGGCTGGGAAAGGAGAAAAAAGACCTTTAAATATTAACTTGAATTTAGACTGAAAAATTTAGGTTTCTAATGTTGAGGTACACCCATTTTTTTCTCTGCCATATACCATTTGAAAGGCTATCTATGAAATGATGAATTGGTTAATTAAACAATCAGTAATTACACGTGAATACGCAGTAAACGCTATTCTAAAACAAGTTTTATGATTCTTAGTCCTGTTTCCAACCTTTTAATCAGTAAATTACAATACACTGAATGATTCTATATTAAATAAGCACATTGCTTTAAACTGAATTGCTTTAGAAGTACATAGGTATCCAATAAAATTTAGAAGTTTCTTGCCAACATATTAATATTTAAGTTGTTTAGTTTACACATTTCAACTAAGCTGCCATTCACAGCGAAAATCTGTTAAAGACAATAACAATCCAGAAACTGACAAATACTCACTTTAAAACGCTATACACCCACTATTTAAAATCCACCATCTGGTTGCTTCTCTTGTTTCCCATCGTTTTTTCAATCTTTCCCAATCTCCTTATTCTTATCAAGAATTCCCTTTCAAATCCTCCCGTTTCTCCGTAAGTGGCATCGCTACTGCGGCATATATCACTCGATCAAATTTCGGTTTGTTTAGGATGAAACATTTTGAGATTCCAATGGCAGTAGGAAATAGGTAAGATTATAGCTGAGATCAAAGTTGCTGGCTTCATACATACGTTATAAAATATATGATTGAATTTTAGATGCGATTTGGGCATAAATAGTAACACAAAACGCTCATTGGCATGCGAGTAAAAAATGGAACCGAACTGCCTACTTTCCCACACGCAATAGGATTTCAGTTAAGATAATTTTGTCATTAGGTTTCCATATGTGAAAGAATTTCGGGCTCTCGCCTTCATGTAAAATGTATATTGCGTTAGAAATTCTTACCCTTGTGATTCATGATTCAATGCTAGCACCAATTAAAACCAACAAGATTGGCAAACAACTAGTCCAATATTAATGCATTTATAAACTCTCAAGCCCAACTGACATTCATGACAGAATACTATGAGTGAAATGCACCACCCAACAATTATCAAGTAAATTGTACCTTTTAAATGCACTACACGCAATATTTGAAACTCGTGATCTTTCGGCTCGTCTTGTTCTCCTTTGCTATTTGGAATTTCCCAATCCCTCTTATTCTTAATTAAGAATTGTTTGTCCAAATCCTCCCATTTCTCCGAAAGCCCCATTGCCACTGCTGTTGATATCACCGGATCAAACTTTACTTTTAGGATAGAATATTTAGGGACTCCGATGGCTATAACAATGAAACTTGAACTATCAGGGGACTTGACTATATCTGTATTTCCATATTTGTCTGTCATGTTCCTATTCGTTGCATAAGTCACAACGCTTTCCCACGCAATGCAAACTCTATGCACTGTATTTTTTACCATTTGAAAGCAACGGATTGCATCTCGTTCCAAATGCAGTCGTTTGAATATTGATCGAAATTCAGGATTTGGGCTTGATTTAAACATTGTGTAGGCTGCTCCACCAAAATAGTGCAAGTTGATATTGTATTCTCCATGTACGTCATTTCCCAACTCGTTGAATGTTTCCGGTGGATGTTCTAATTGCGGAAACGACATAAGCCCAACAAGCTTTGATCGATAAGCTGTTGTAATTATCATGGCAAAAATAAGCCAAAATGTTGTTATCACTCTGATGGAATGTGTCACACTTATCGGGTTTCCATCTTGCTCCAAAAGAGTGGTGGTAGTGTACATAATAGATTTACGAAATGTTGCCAATATTCCGACGCGTTTTTTCTTAAACTCTGCTCGACTTAAAGTCATTAAGACTTGCATAATCTGTGAGAGTGTCAAAACTGTGAGAAACGATGAAACTAGAACTAAGAGCCATACTTGCAAGCCGAATGGTGTGTATATCGACTTCCAAGAATAGCGTGGCTGTGGAATCCCAGTAACAAACAGGAGGCGTGTGTAGCTCATAGGAAATGTAAAGTCAATCACCAAATTTCGTGAGTAAATTTGACCGATTCCGTATCCAAAATCCGTCTTTTCATATAAAACATCACCACAAACACCATTCCATGTTCCGTTAGGCAGTTTTAGTCCCGTTCCACCGCCACCACTAGAATGAAATAGTGTACTAGAGAAGTTTAGCTTTCCAGATATATGATTGTAAGTCCACGTAAATAGTCCACGATATGGTTTCCATTGTCCAGGGGAGAATTCACGTATTTCATTTAGGTCTTTTGCTTTACTAGAAATACTCACTTGGAATCTTTTCCCATTGAATGTATGGCTGTTTTCAGGAAATAAGTCTTCCATTGTTAAGGTTGGATCTTTGGACATGGCGATTTCTCTAATGGTTGGGCTTCCATTTACACCACAAAAGTTACACGCTATTATAAGCACATCAATGACACCGGAATCACGCGTACTTAAAACTATACCTAATTTATGGAAAACCTTTATAGATAAGAAACCTTCTCTAAATTGTTTTTGCAAATATGTCTTGTCATTTGACACAAACACAAAAACATCTTTATCAAACCTCCTGATATAGCCATTATATTGCTTTAGCACATGTTTAGTTACACTTGTCTCTGCAATATCAATAAATAAAATGAGTTTACGTATATTTTCACTAAGTTTTAAAACATTTTTTAGGTGCAAATTCAAAATATTTTTTGAAGTGCTGTTATGGTGTGAATCCTCAGAAACAATTTGGGTGGTAAAGATTTCATCCAAGTGAAAAGCATGCTTGTGAAGAAAGGTTAGGTTGTGACTGTGCTGAATGATAATAATTTCTGTACATTTTAAAAGTATTAACGGGTAATCACTGGGGTTAAAAGCTTCCGAAACAGGCGATCCTTGAATGTTATTTGCATGCATTAGTACATAGCACACACCAAACAAAAACCGAATCCTAAAATATAAGATGTAAAATTTCATTTTTCTGGATTTCACGAAAAATCTGCATTTCTGCACAACAAAATGTTTGGATTTTTGCGTTTAAATTACCAACAGTGTACAAATGTGATTGAGAAAGAACTGCTACCTTTTTCTTCAGTGAATAAGCTTAATAGGCTTTCGGATGTTACTTTAATTGTTTATAATGACGTTTGACACGTTAGATTAGCTTGATGGGCTTGAGACGGGAGTGGATTTTGAAATGAAGGAGATGGTCGTAATAATTCATTTTAAGGCAATTTTCATAAAATCCATTTATTTTATTTGGTTTTTGTGGTTATACTTTTTTTTACCGTTTAATAGTGTAGCAAAAATAAATGATAACCTGTTTTTCTTCCAACTTACATGAATAATTTAAACAATAAAACAGTCCAAAATCACATAAATAGCAATCAAATATTTTCCTAAAATGTTGACTCGTTAGAATAATAACTGGGATAATGGTATAGCTAAGTGATCCGTTTATGTTGATTGTTGCTCGATGTAATATTTTTTGCTAAGAAACACTACTACATAATCAGATTCAGCACGTCATTACCTCCAAGCCATAGAAAGTAATAAAGCGTTAAGAGAAACTAAAAAAATTTAGGAACAATTTATTTTTATTTGCAGTTAAACATGTACCAAATTTCAACCAATACAGGAATGCATAATTAGGCATAGCTCTGATATGGATACGGTGGCAATGCGTGTTTTGGTAATACACATTTTTGCTCCTCCATTTATATTTGGAATGATTCTTACGATGGGAGAAATTTCACAATAATAATAATTACAATTTTTAATGTCATTATCATACTCTTTACATAAAAGTCCTATTCTAAACAGTGAACATTTAAATAAAAAATTTGATCGTGATTGGTGATGTTTATAGGCTTATGTAAATCAACTTGATTTATTCATGAAAGTTGAAAAAAGCAAGTCATCATTTACTTAAAGTAAAGTTGTAAACGGTAAAAAATATAACCACAAAAACCAAAGAGAGTAAATGGGTTCTATGAAAATTGCCTTTAAATAAATTACTTCGTCCATTTCCTTCACCTTCAAATCCACTCACGTCTCTTGCCACTCAATTTAATCTAAATTGTCAAACGTCACTATTAACAATTGAAGTTATATCCGAAAGCCATGCAAGCTTTCGAGGACAAAAATATAGGAAGGGCTATGTGAAACAAAAATAAAAAAGCGAAAGGAGCTATGTGTTTCCATGGAGGCCTAGCAGAAGGAGCTATGTGCAAATTTTTCGTAATTTGCGAAAATTACACCATAATTTTTGCCATGCGAATCTGCACATTTTGATACCACACACTCTAATGTAGCATCAATGATGCGTTGACAGTAGCTAATATTTCCATATCAATAATTCTGACCTCTCCTTACGTGCCTCTAATTAAGGCGCTCTAAATCATTATTTTGATAATGGTGCAAGACGGAACAAAACTCAAAATCTGTTATCTGTAATCTGTGACGAGGGAACACGTTTCTCGTAAGTTTTAAGATGACACTTGATAATATGCTACCATTGATTACGTATAGTTTAATTGATTTATAACAGATAGCAAAATATCTTTTGTTTAAAGTTGAAAAGCTCGTCAGATTGTTTCAAGGAATTAAGTGTACCATAATCTTGAATATCTTTATATTTAATTGCATTGAAAATCAGTTGGAAGCTATAAATCCAAATTTCCATACTTCCAAACTAGGAGTTGGGAAATTATTAAATAAATTTCCCGTTTTTCATAACATCGTTTTACTTTCTATGATGTTGAGGTAATGGCGCGCTGATTTTGTTTATGTAGTACTGTTTTTCATCAAAAATATTGTTCTTGAACATCAGTAAACGTAAACGGATCATTTACGTCATACCATTATCCAAAATATTATTCCATCGAGTCAACATTTTAATAAAATATTTCATCTCCTATAATGTGTTTCTGGATGGTTCTATTGTAGGGATTACAACGTGACTAGACGACGCAACAAACGTCATGCGTTATTAATAGACAAGAATTTTGTATAAAGGCGAAATACGTAAAAGCTGTGAAACTTAAATTGGTTTAAACAAACCTGTCTGCATAGAATTAAATCTGTCCATTATTTTGCTGTCATATCAGGTTGAAGGGTACGTAAGGAAATATGGTTTTCTACTGATAATTTTAAAATCTCTATTCCTAAAATTTCAATTCTCACCAATGTTTACCATACTGTTAAGTTATATGCATATCTTTCGCGCCATTTGCTATCTCAAGTGTCAACATTTTAAATATGCTTTTCGGACTTAACTGACACTTGTCAACTTTGATAACTGACACCGCAAAACACAGATTATTACTTATGCTAGTCACAGTAAGTATAAATGTAGCAAGCAAAAATCTCTAAAAAATTGTGTCTGTAGAAAACTGCTTTGTAAGTAAATCAATGTATTTATTTCAATTCCTTTAAAACCTAGCCAGACGAATCAATTTATGACATGATTGACATGTCGCCAAAACCATTTAAGCTGCACATAAAAACACACAAAAAAACAGTTTCTAGCTAATAAAGATTATTCTTCTAGAAAGCTTGTAGAACACATTAAAAAAATCTCGTCCTTCAAACCAAGAAAAAACACTTTCCATCTCCTGTGCCTTAACAAGGTTTTCGACAGATAATTACAACAAATAAAAATTACAAATTTTTTAAAATAAATTTCATAAAATCAAACTAGTATGAAGAAAAGCAAAATATTTGCTAACAGATACAAGAACGAAAGTCAGGAATGTATATCAGCAACAAATATCCCATAACATTTAAAAAGAAATTTCACAGTAATAATTGTGCAAATCATCTGATTTTAAAAATGCTTTATCTACTAACATGTACCAAAAGTGTTTCTGGAATTTCTCCACTTAAATTTTCAAATTCAATTGATAATCCTTTAAAATTATTTGAGAACTGCACACAAATTATAATAATTCGGGAAAACAACCAATGACTCCTTCCTGAACCTTTTTGCAAGTTACCTAACACCGAAACAATCTCTCCCAAATTAATTGTTTCTCAGGATTCATATAAAACCAACACCATAAACAGCATTTCCATTCTAAATCCTGATTTTGTTCCAAAATACAATGTAAATCTGTGCAAAACTGTTGTATCTCACATTCCTGCCGAAACAAAAAAGTTGAAAAGATGTTTACAGCATTTTAGTGGCATGTTTTGGAGATTTGATTGAGGTATTTTTGTGTTTATTTCAACTGACGAGAAATATTTAAGGGAAAAATTTACAAAAGGAATTCTATCCACTAATGTCTTCCGCAAAGTTGGTTTAGTCCTTAAGATAGGTGATTACAATGTTACAATAGATATGCTTCTGGCAACATGTCCATTTTGTGGTGTATACGGAAGCCCTACCACATCTCCAATTACACTAATCGCAAATCAAACTTTGGAATTGGACTTATTTTTTGAAAGTGGGAATTTTAACGGAAAAATGTTTCAAGTTAGTGTATCAAACAAGGCAAAGGACTTGAATGAAATCCAAGAAATCTCACCAGGAATGTGGAAGCCATACCCTGGGATTTTTATGTGGACCCTTGGCCATCTCTCCAGAAAGCTAAATTTCACTAGTACTCTATTCGAATCTAGTGGAGGTGGTGGAACAGGTATCCAAATGCCCAATGGAATTTGGAATGGCGTTTGTGGAAACATTTTATATGGAAAAGAACATTTAGGATTAGGGAGTTCCAAAGTATTCTATCCTCAAAGCAAAATTTGATCTTGTGATATCTACAGCGCTGGAGATGGGACTAACAGAGAAATGGGAGGACTTCGACAGAAAGTTTTTAATTAACAATAGGAGGGGGTGGGAAAGATTAAATAATGAAAGTGAACTGATGGACGAACACGACGTGTTTCAAATATTACGAGTAGTCCATTTAAAAGGAGCATTTTACTTGTCAATCACTGGACTGTCTCTTTCATTGATAGTTTTTTGTTGTGAGTGGCAGCTTGGATAGAATGTTTAAAATTTGATAAACTTAGACATGTCGATAGCGATCCTCTTAGAGAGGTACTTAAAAAAAACATTTATCTATTATTTTTCAAGACAAGCGGCTTTCAACCTTTTTTATTTTTACTTTTATTTTTTTGACGACAATAACATCTCAAATTTTCTTTAAAAGCTTTGAACTGTCAAAACCAAGTTGACGTCATACACTGGTTTCGTAATTGATATTTGATTTTGAAGGAAATGTGATATTTTTAGATCTATAGTGTACTAATAGAAAACATCTTGTAGGAGCATTGATGATATATAGTTATCGTTGTGAATATAGGCAGTTTCTACAGTCAAAAGCGGTTATTCAAACAAATGTATTAGGCGCAATAAAGCACTAAATATTTCCACAGTTGGAAACAAGAGTTTAATTAAACGTTTTTAACATGTCACTTTTTAGTTTAAGTTAAGAATCTTACCACTTAATAATAGTCTCTACTAGCTCAATTATCTCTATTTAAGTGTAAAGTTAATACACAAATGCGTTCTCACTCAATCACAATTTTGTTTGAAAAGAACCTTAAATGTAAAAAAAATCAAGGATCCATTCAAATCCAATTAAAATTATAGGTTTTTGAGAAGTCTGTGACTACCGTAACTGTATAGTTATCTATGCTATGTACAAACTACCAGGCAAAAATTTTAAAATTAAAACTAATAAAAGAAACTATAAAATTTGTATAACAAATGCATTCAAACTTTCTACATATAGTTTCACGAGTTTATCAGTCCCAAGTTTTAAAACGTATTAAAAGGCGATATATTTCGTATAACAATTTACTAAAAGAAACACTTTCGGAAACAAAAACCCAATGCTCAATTAAATCGCTTTCACTAATTTAATCTTTTGTTAATTTTTTGATACGTAAATAATGCAATAGTCTCTGTGAGGTTATATTATTCAATGATTTTCCTACTCATTTTTGTCCGAATGGCTTTGGACTTTTATTTTCACAACAAACATTTCCGGCAAAGTTGTATTCTGTTTGCATCTTCTTATTGTCAACAATCCTTCCAAATTTTGTCTAAAATATTCCGCCAGATGATGAAAGAGAAAAGCTATTAACAGTAGTAGATTAATACAAACTAAAATTAGAATACAATGTCCCACCGGTGAAGTCAATGTGAATGCTGTAGGCTTCCTTAAACTTGAAGTGACTTCAACCCAAGTCGTTTTTGCAGATATTGATAGCATAAACATAATCATTTCATGCAAATGCTTAGCCATTCCAAATTCCATTAAATTTAATAGCTTTTTATAAAGTAGTT
>JAQIXX010004331.1:0-16585 GCA_034700605.1 Willowsia nigromaculata
TGTACATTGCCATGCTTTCGCTTTATATTGTCATACTTTCGCTGTATATTGCCATGCTTTCGCTGTAAATTGCCATGATTTCGCTGTATATTGCCATGCTTTCGCTGTGTATTGCCATTCTTTCGCTGTACATTGCCATGCTTTCACTGTACATTGCCATGCTTTCGCTGTATATTGTCATACTTTCGTTGTACATTTCCATGCCTTCGTTGTACATTTCCATGCCTTCGTTGTACATTGCCATGCTTTCGCTTTATATTGTCATACTTTCGCTGTATATTGCCATGCTTTCGCTGTAAATTGCCATGCTTTCACTGTATACTGCTATGCTTTCGTTGCGTATTGCCATGCTTCCGCTGTACATTGACATACTTTCGTTGTAAATTGCAATGCTTTCGCTGTATATTGTCATACTTTCGTTTTACATTGTAATGCTTTCACTGTTTATTGCCATGCTTTCACTATATATTGCCATGCTTTCGCTGTATGTTGTCATACTTTCGCTGTGCATTGCCATACTTTTACTGTACATATCCATGCTTTCGCTGTACATTAAGATTTTTTCTCTGTACATTGCCATGCTTTCACTACACATTGAGATTCTTTGGCTGTACATTGTCATTCTTTCGATAAGATTAGACTCATACCTTCTACTAGTTTAATTAAAAAATTTATTTTTATGGTTTGTAGTGAACTGAAATAAAATCTACAACGGAGGCTTGGTTAAGTGCAATGAAAGTATGGAAATGTACAACGAAATTATGGCAATATACAGCGAAAGCATGACAATATACAGCGAAAGTATGGCAATATACAGCGAAAGCATGACAATACACAGCGAAAGCATGGCAATATACAGCGAAAGGATGGCAATATACAGTGAAAGCATGGCAATATACAGCGAAAGTATGACAATATAAAGCGAAAGCATGGCAATGTACAACAAAAGTATGACAGTGTATATTGAAAGCATGGTAATATACAGCGAAAGCATTACAATGTACAACGAAAGTATGACAATATATAGTGAAAGCATGGCAATATACAGCGAAAGCATTACAACAATGCTTTCCGTTAAGCGTTGTTTCAGTGTTCTTCCCGTGAAGGTTCCATTGTTATGAAAGCATTGTTGTGCTTCGAAGCGTCGTAGACTTATGTCGTTTACCACAGCGAAAGTATGGGGTTTTATATGTGCTATAGCGAAAGCATGTATGGGCGGCGGCTTTTGTGCGAGAAGCGTCGCCGGCGATATGCGGGGTATCCCATGTTGCTTAAAAGTAAAAGTAGAGTATAGTGGCCAATACCGGCTGGACCAAATTCGTCCTGGCGAGATTCTGTGGGACCAAAATCACGGACACGTATCATCACATGCTGATTGATAGCATACATAATATTACTATTGATCAAATATCACATGACATGTTGCATTTTTATTTTGGGTTCGTTGGTTTCATAACTTTTAAAGATAACATATTATTCCAATTCCAACTGCTGGTAAATTGCAAGCATTCAAATTTAAAGGATGCACAAAACGAAATGCAACAACTCAAATTAAGTGGCTTCTCTTTTTTCATATCGCTGATGCGTAATTACTGGTTCTTCTAGAACACTACAGAAAGCAACATTCAATGTATGAATAACTGATCATAAAAATAATATTTATTTTAAGTTTAGCCCAGACTATCGGAGACTCAAACATTTTAAAACTTAAGTATCCTCTTTCATCCTTGTCTTTATTATTTCATATTAGGTACATATATCCATACTTTTTGTTATGTTTCCTTCCATTTATTTATCATCATAATTTACAGTGTCTCACAAAATTTATTCTCATTGAATTGTTTTGACTGTGCTCGAAAATACTCGCATCTCATTTCGTAGAGGATGCAATGGATAAAAATGCAAGAAAGAAAAAATAAACAGAAAATCCTGTTGTTCTGGTTTTCAACCTCTTGTCTTCTCCGTCTTTTGTTTCTTCTCCATCAGTTCGGACGCACATTATATCATGCCTTGTTATAAATAAATGCTCTACACTATATCCCGTTCCCCTCTAAATAATATGCAGAGAGAGAGAGTTAGTAAAATGGTCATCATACATCTATCAATATATTACACTTGAATAAACTCTCTTTAGCAGTCCAAGTCATTCACTGCTGATAAGATTGTTATAAAATCCATGATCCCTGTTATGCATTGTATTTCAAACGGCCATTCTAACGTCAACATATACCTAATCATTTTTACATGCTTTTTATTTGCTTACAAACAAAACATGTTAAGCTCCTTCATGGTCTCGTCTCGCCTGGCATCGTGGCATTTATCATGACTTCTTCTTCTCCTCTGATAAGACAAACAAGAAGAACAAGAAATTTGTATTGAAGCTGCCATGCCAGCCAAGAGCCACACAAAGGAGACCTTTAACTACTGTTCAAAGTCTACCTGAATCAGTGAATTTTTGCTCTTCCCATCTACATACATACATATTACACACAGCGTTCTCAGGGAAAGAAGTACATCCAATCATCTAGAAAACTTGCATGAATGGCAACTATGAGTAATATCTTGTGTACGATAATCCTTGTGGAGTCATGCATAAGTAGTTGTGGTGTCTGGTAGACTTGGATTTGGATTGTTGATAGGTAACGGACGATGATGATGATGATGATCGTCCATCCTAAAAAAACTTCTCTTTTTTCTTTCCTCACATTCAACACTCGTTTTACAAATATGTACATGCATAATCCATATATCTTATATGAGTTGTTATAATCCCAAGTAAAATAAATATTTTTCCCTGATGATACGCTCCATATATGCTTAACTATGAAATGCAACCACTCACCATTATAAAATCTTGTATGGCTCACTAGAGTTTTATTCAATAACTGCATATTTGTTAATTTATTCATTAAAAGAAGTATAATCTGCATATGTTTGTAGCATGGCAGCTATGTAACGTCCTCGTTCCCAAGTAAACTCAAGTGTTTGTCTATAGGATTTGTAGGGATATATGAGGAGAGTACAAGGTAGTGGTTGATAAGCTATATATGTACTGGGTCAATAACTATAAACTATAATATTTCCCTTTCGATCCGCTTATACAAGTATATTCTATAAAAAAAAAGTTATATACGACTGGCGACCAAGTTATTGCGCCATTCAGATCTATCTCGTTCTCTGCAACACACGTAAAATCTAGTACTCCGCAGAAGTCCACCCACGGATTATATTTTGTGCACTTTTTCGGATCGACGTCAGTCTCTAAACCAGTTAGTACGAAACTATATATCTTCACTTGTGAAAGCAAGCTCTTGTTTCTAGGAAGGAAGGAAAGCCTTGGAAGGTAAGCTGAATTTTTAGAATTATTTAAATACTTTCTAATTGAAATTCGGGTATTTAGCATAATATATAGAGGGGTAGGTATACTTAGGTAACTTTCTCCAAGGGCAAACTGGAGACAATGGAATCCCTGAAAATATCCATATCTTACAAGCACACCACCACAGTAGAGTAGATTAAAGGCGATATAATAGGCAATTATTTAATTATGATTTCCCGTCTTTAGAAATGATTACGATTGGAGAGTAATAGTTTGTGTAGGTACATGGCTAAATGGTGCATTTACTAAGCTGAAATTTAAATTATGATGTATCAACCTTCACTTCACCTTCAGACTATATAAATCAATACGCAATAGTTTAGTAGTTTAATTGAACGAAAATTTCTATGGAAATTCATGCTCTTTTTTGAAACTATTCAGATTCGCAATTTACGTAATTTAAGTAGGTACTCATATATGGTGGCATAGCATTATGGTTTAATGGAATTACATTTAATTTTAATGCATAAATCAATATTCTTTAGATTGGCTTTGCTCCTCCATTTAAAACTATAACTGATTAGATTAATTTGTCAAAAGTCTCGATGCAGACAATGATGGCAAATTTTTTTTTATACTGATTTAACATCAAGACACCATACATCCAATTATTTATGGCACACTCATCGTGTCAACCACTTATTTTAATATAGCGCATGGAATGATGTATAATGGCGGCCATTTTATAATCAAGGTACTTTTTTACTGAGTTGAGTCGAACATAATGAAAATCTTGTCTTGGTCACCCTCAAATCTCAGTTAGGACAAGTTTCTCACTCGACGCTTCTCTCTCTCATCTCAAATATGTATATCTCTTCATTTGATTTCAATATGTTAGCTCACTAATCTATTTTTAATTTAAAGTTTCGCATAGCAAAGATGAATTTTGTGGCGTGTCGCCAATAATGCAGTTTTCTACGCATTTTGCCAGCTCTCTTCACACAAGCACCATTACAGTCCTCCTAAAGAGAGATCATTCCGACAACGCATCTCATCACGTGCATACATCTTCCCTGTATATAAACAGTAAAATGAAGATGTTTTAATGTTGCTCTTGTTGTGGTAGGTAGACAATGAAAAAATATGCAGTGCGACTATATGCAGTAATAATTATATAGAGATATTTTAAACATTGGTATTCATAGCATCCAAACGACTAGAGCCTTATCGATTCACTCGCTTTTGTTTTCATTTGCATGCATCTGGCAAAAATATATATCGACGAAATTTTATATCGATGTGATGATAACGAGTATAAAACTTAACGTGGTGCAGTCGTTCCCTATAAAAATTTTAAAGCATTATCATGGAACTATGCATTTAAGAGAATGCGGCATGGAATGAAAAATCAAGTGGGAGCAAGAATAGTGCAATATGCAAACACATCAAAAGCAGTAAGTAAGCCAGCTTGAGAGTAAACTGCGTAGTAACCAAACCAGGAATCCAATCTGCCATCATCGGTTTCGGCATTTTACTACTGTCATTATTATTATTACCATCAAAGCAGAATGCAATTTCGTTGAGTTTGTATTGTCATCGTAATCTTTTCATCGCAATCCAGTAGTACCTACTTGCTAGAGAGCTAGATAATAAAACAGGCTGTAATTATAGGTGGCTAAAAATGCAACTACTCTAGAGTGTCAGTGGTGTCGTAAGCTGTTTCGTGTTTGCAAATATGCAAAAATCGCATCTCTTGTAGAAATAAGTTGTCATTCAACAGGGAGTCAAACAATGCTTCATAATATATTGATGATGATAGAAAACATGGTATTCTTAAGACTGGAAGATTATTGACAAGCCTGAAAAGACATATAAGCACTGAGATTAAGATAGGTGCATGTTGCATTTACTGCCAAAAATCTGGGTATTGAACTTTTCCAACCTTTCCGATTGTAGAAAAGTGGTCATTTTGTGAACACGCCATTCATTCATTCGTACAGGCAATGCAATGACAATATTTAATATGCTACAGCTTTTTGTGCACTAGTCAAGATAGTCAAGAAGAGTCAAACGAGAAAAGTGTAGTCTTCACTGTACTTATTCAATATTGTATAGATTTTCACGAATGTGCTAGAATCTGGGGTAAATGTTCTGAATGACTGTAGTTAAAAACAATAGCAGAAGGGGCCAAATATAAGTGTGTAATGTATGCAATGTACGATATGAGGACCTAGAGTAGTCATATTGGTTTTTTCCGTATGGTGGATGGGGCACTTTGAGACTTGAGACTGGTCTCAGGCAACAGGAAAGAATTATCAGATTTATGACTCCTCCAGTAACTTTCCTGTTCTCTCTTCCACACAGTATGACCTAAAGGTGACGCACAACGACCCATGGGTCATCTACATAATAAAAAGAACGATGGACGATACAAGTTAAATCAATAATTTCATACAAAGTTTTTACCCAAGTTTTAATTTAGAGGAATGATAATGCTCCACCATGAAACAGTTTTTACTCAAAGTTTTGTACACATTTTGTGCATAGGCATAAAAAGGAAAATTACTTGTTATGCATGTAGATCATAAAACACGACTAATGGGACTATAGGACGTTCGCAGTATTAAAGCATACAAAAATTACATTGAAAGATAGAGGCTACCAGAAAAATCTCCATGGCCTGAATAGTGTAAAAAATTATTATTAGGACGGTACATTCAATCCGATCATGTAGACTGTGATGTGATGGTCACACACTAATAAAATTAACATATTTTCAAAGTTGGCTAGCTCGTCACACTGACGCTTTTAAAAGTGTCACCTTGTCAAAAGAAATAAATAGCCTGGGTGGGATATGAATGGAACATATTTCACGAGATCATAGCTTTCAACAATTCTTAAGGCTTGGTACTTTACATATGAAGGATTTCATATAATTATTCAAGTGGAACTGGCAAATCATATCTCCCGTTTCTTAAACAACGCATTATCGATGACCGAATACTTGAAATAATGCTTTCAGTGCAAGAAGCTACGACCGCATAACAGCATTGTACTTCCGAATAAAATTCATTTTATTCAAGAAGATTCACTAAATATTAGGAACACAACGCTTCAAGCATTAAAATCTATTTTTATTTACGTGATAAAGTAGGTATTATTTGGTGTATTTTCCCCGTCCCGATATTCCATAGCAACAAGTATAAAAATTGCATCGTAAGTAATCGTTCATACGTAATTATAATTATAACAGATTATTATATCCAAGTAGGTATACATTTTTAATCATTTTATGATAAGTAAACCACGCCTCCTTCGGGATCATTCAAGCCAGGCTCTCCAAAACTCAAGAAACTTCCGTTGCATTGGGTGCTCATATAAAAGTACAGATTTCATGTCATGCATGATTCCATTCCCCTATATGTCGACATGCATAAATGTAACTGGACACTTGAGTATTTAGAGTATTTAGACTTTCAATATATGCCATCCATTTATTTTTTTGTTTATTTATGGATAGCCCCACACATATTCATCGTCATCTCTTTTATGTCTTGTGATAACTGAAAATACTGAGATAACCAATAAACACATAAATAAACTAAATGAAAGGAAAGATTACGTGGTCACATAGGTACTTTCATGAATGTTCGTCACACCAGCACAGCAGCTATAATAAATGATTTTGTGACTGCGAGTCAGTAAATTTTAATGTGTCGCCTATAAGATAATTTAATTAATGGTTTTATTTTCTTTTCAGACTTTAACGACTCCATTTCCTCAGTTACTTTACTACTGCTCACACTACCGAGAAGAGTTTTTACTCTAGCTCCAGGAAAATCTTTGATTTGCTCTCGCATTGATTTGTACACGCCATCCTGAATAATCATGAGTACCCGCGCCATGTACGTGATGAACAACACGCTGTCAGCCTTACATAGCCAGGAGAAGAGCGTTTTCGCTAGTAGTAGTATTAGTAACAGTAATCGGTTAAAACCGGAACTTTTAGACATGAGCATGTCTGTCAGCAGTTCTGAAAGGTGAGTACTTACTCCTTTGGAGAAAGTTCATTTTAAGCTAATTATTCATAAATTCAAAAATTCATACGCCATCATTTGATTTCAGTTGCTCCTCCACCTCCTCCATCTCCAACCCGAGCCAACAAGTGATCGTCACCCTCGGTTCCGGGCCTCGGTGGTTGCGGTGATGAGCCCCACACCGCATTCTCTTCGCCGGAAGGGAGCAGCGGGGTGGGGAAATTTGCAGATCTATCTTTTAGATCGAGACGGGGATCCATCTTAGACGACAGTAGTAGCAGCAGCAGCAGTAGCAGTAGTAGCAGCAGTTGTGATGATTACGATGATGATGATGACATCCAGGAATTAACACAGGTACGCATACTTCTTACATAATCCCCTCCAATTAAACTACGACCATTTTTAAAGACCTGCCTTATCTACTCATACGCATTCATTCCCCCACGTTCCCCTTCCAGATTTTTTTTATCAGCTCTCTTTTGTCACGCTTCAATTTACCAACATCATCCACCTTTTTACACACATCGTTTATCTCATGATTTCCTTGCACGTATACAAAAATTACGTCATCCCAATTTTACGACATCATTCCAAAAGAGAAATCTGTGCTTGTAGACAATTCAAGAGATTATATAGGTCGCATGAATGAACAATACTAATAATAACAATAACAGCGATAAAAATTCATATACAGCCATTTCTTTCTCTTTATCAGCCATTATGTTAAGACAGTGTAGCTATTGTATGATCTTTTTAACAGCCCATTTATTACTCAAAGAAAATAGCAGTAAAAATTAGAACAAGTTCGAATTTATCAGAGAATAATCTGCTATTATTCTTGGTCATAAAAATTATGAAACCTTGTGTAATCACTTGTTATATACGCTTTAATTTTTCTTCTTCTCCTCGTCTTCTCACTTGCAAGAGAAGCGTGAGAACGGTTCTATTTTTAACACAGTCTCTCGTCACCCTCTCAATTTTTAGAGAAACATAAATTATGAATCATTAAATAGAATTTTTTTTTCGGCGACACACTCTTCTCCATTTCCACTCCAGTGACAAATGACACGAACACTGGCGTGATTGTTCTTCCTACCCCACTTATATTTTACATGATATGCCGAATAGTTCATTAGTTAAATATTTAGACTTGTTGAGGCGTTCTCCCAGAAAACATATTCATTTTCCTCCGCTGCTGGAACACTGTAATATGCAAAAAGTGTGAAAAGTCTGACGAATAGAAATTGACCACGATACCAAAATTGCCTATTGTTTTGCACCAGTTTATCGACGCATTTCATTTTTCCAGTAAATCATAAAATTAGGCAATCAAAGTTTTCGGAGCAGGTGTGAAGTGCAAGTAGCGACTGCGTCGAGAGAAACATACGTGGCTGAACGGAGATTGACAGAAATTGAATGGGGGTTTGGGATAGGCACGGAATAAAAATAATAGGCTTTCTGGAAGTTGAAATATTATTGAGTAGAGAAATTAATTATTTTGAAAGGAGGAAGCAAACTGAAAAGAAGCTCGGATTTTACCGATTTTACACACCGTGTAATTATTTGATGTTTGGAGTGAAATTTGAGTCCTTTGAAAGCAGCAGCTGTTTGCCGAGTTTTATGAACAGATTGATTTCTAAATTTGAGATAATTGATAGTTGGAGAGGCACTAGAATCCCTGAAAATTCCAACAGTGAACATTCATTTTGGCCTAATTTTGTGCGTCCAGATTAGAGAAAAAAATTAGAGAAATTTTGATTTGAGTTAGAAATTGATAAAAAGCTGATTGACAAGATGCCTCGATTGGTAAAGAAAGTTTCGGAGGGGTTTGGTGACGTGAGTTCCCAGCTCGAGGTGAAACTTGGCTTTTGTAGTGAGGATGTGAATGACAAGAAGCGTGAATCTTTCTCTAAACAGAATTTGACACCGGGGGAGACGGTCAAGATTATCGTTCGTTATTACTTGACCAACAACACTATTCTCACTTGGGAGACGACCTATATCAACAACACTCTCTACATTGAGGTTCCACATGGTTGCTTACCAGACGCCAGCAAGGATGCGTTCGTCGCTTTGTTGGAGTATGCTGAGGAGGTCCTCCTCTGCAACCACGCGATTGTCTACTTTTCGAAGGAACGCGAGGACCGAGGTAATTAACACTTTATTTAATTGCTTTATTGATTTACATCATAAAACAGGATATCGTTAGATGTAAAATGACGTGTTATTAATTATCTCTCTTTCTTTAATTTTTTTTACAGCAAGTTTAATCCGTACTTTCATGTTCATGGGGTTCTTCGCTGCTCCACCAGAGAGCCCAATGATTGACGTTCCAGACACCAACAACGTCTACATGGTCTACAAAATCCGTTAAATGACAAGGAAAAAAATGACAACAAATATCAACAAGGTAATTAGTGATTGACATGAGGTATAGATAAGGTGAAAGATGTCATGTCATGTCACACACGTCGTCATCTTTTTTTAGAGTTTCAAGATACACCAATGAGTATGTAATTCCTTCGAAATCATTCTACAAAATAACAATCATTTATTCATCATTGTAATTATCAAATAACTGTACATGTTTTTAATTAAACATATCCTACGTAGTAGTAAAAAAAATACATTTAAAAAATCTCAACAAAAAAAATATAAAAAATATTTAAAAATTCACAAAAAAATGATATGCAGCTCTGTCGTGCTAAGAATAAGAATTACTATCTTTCTAGCTTCCCCGTCTCTCTGCTCTTTTCTGGCAATTAACTGTAATGATCCAAAAGAAAAATAATATATCAACGCTCAAGAAATATGTACTACCTACTAAATAAAGTGATAATTGTAATATAGGCGATAAAAGAACAATAGATCATGTCGAAGTAAAGAAAAATCTTAGAATGTAAGCGATTCAGAAGCGAAGAATGGGGGAATATAAGATTGCGTTCAACGGAACGTGACTGTTTCTCTGTAAAACAATACAATATTATTAATAATTATAATCAATTTATGTTTAGTTAAGGTATAAAAAAAATCCTTTCATTGCACATCAAAATATTTTAACTGATTGTTTCAGTGGTTTAGATTTAAGATAAGCTTTTTTCCTTCAGTTTTTGTATCAATTTTATTAACATCTCGTATGTATGCTAGCACTCTAGTTTAAAAATTTAAATGCCATTGGCAATCAACGTTTTTTTTTCATGAATTAATTATATGTATTTGTATTTCTAGCGCGCATCTTTTTGTGTTTTCCCTACATTTCTCTGTGACAAATCTGGTATTGATGATAAATTTTAATTAATTAATTAGCGGTTCACGCAAATAGAAAATTGGTAATGGTGATGTCAGAAACAAATTTTAAAATCTCTCTGTTCTCTATACTGTATAGTTTACTTTTTGCAAAATTTCTCTTTGTAAATGTATGTGTAATTAGTTAATTGATCAATAAATTTCACGTCCTTTTGCAAACCCTCAATAAAATAAAAAACGGTCTAGCAAGATTTTTTTCTGCTCATACTTTCACGTAAATTTAATTCTTTGATAAGAACACAAGCTGTGCGAAAAAGATTTCTATAAATTCATGACTAAGAAAATTGCATGCATTCACTGGCCATTATTGCAATTATGGAATTCGAGGCATCGCATTAGTTCATGCAATTGGGATCAAGATTTTTGCGAATAAACGTTTGACGCAGGATAGGCAACTTACAAATACTTGAATGTTGCATATTTTTTACTTTTATTTTTTAAAGACAAAAACCCGGTACATCAGAATCATTTATCTTACATGCCATCAACAAAAAGTCAATAAAATCGTTATGGTATCCAAGGATCTGACCGATTTACATTTACTGTTTCACCCGCTTTGTGTGGATGGCCAGCGTTTCTGTATTTTTCCTGCCGGGAGAAAATAAATTCCAAATCATATTGTCTTCATTAAAAATATTATGATGAATTCTTTGTGAACGACTGCTTTATATTATTGAACTGACGTGCCATACACCAAGTCCAATTAAAATAAGTATAAGGAAGGTTACTCCAAAGTAAATAAACACGCGTCCATATACAGTTTGATTGTACATAGTTGGCGCTTTTCAAGTGTAAATTTTGAAAAAGTTTCAGGAACTAAAGCCGATGGCATGGAGGAAATACCAAGGATGCTCCTTTTATTATGAATGTTGCTAAATTGAAAAAAAAGTATTTGGTTGTTTTCATTGATTCCTAATTATGGGTAATGTTCGATTGTTCTCTGTATGGAAACATGAAAACTGCTTAATTAAGTAATTAGTCATGAGACATTATAAGTTCTACATTCACCCATTACCTTGATATTAACGTCTTCACATTCACATAGTTTCATATTCCATTTATAATGGTTACAAAACTAAACTGCATTCTTGACTTGTCACAGGAATCGCGTTTTTGTCATGGCCATTTATTCGTATGATAGTAACTAAACAGCGCCGTTTAAGAATGAAAGCAATGCTGTAATTACAGATTCTTTGCAAATTTTATGCGAAAAATGCAGATGAAGTTCCTACGGAATAAAGCGCAGTCATAAATCAAAGTTTTGGTATCAAATCTCATTTTATTTCTCTCAAATTAAGATGGAGTCGACATTTTAGACTGTTCCATCAATGTATCCAGTTTTTTTCTTTACTCATGATCGATCAAATGTGGGTCTCGTTCACGTTGCTGGTAATGCTAGGCTTTCCGTGATAAATCCGCTGAGATTTCAAAACAGCTATATTTAGTCAGCAGCTTTAAATGGTCTGTTTATTTTTAAAATATGCAAACTTACATGCCAAAGGCAGAGTCCTACTAAAATCGCCAGGAATATGAAAGTACTCACTAACACACAACACCTTCCAAATACTCTTTGATTCTGCATGATTTTAAGAAATCTGTTTTAGCAAGCAAAATATTCGATTAAAAAATGGGAGGTTTGAAAACTTTTTTATTTAAATGAAAAAAGTTGGAGTTGACACTGGATTTGGGTTGAGTACAGAACAGAACTTGGTTCTATATGATCCCATATAATATGAAAATGTCCACTCAGTTCTAATGAGCGTTTTAATTGGTCATTGTTTTGTAACAACCTAGTTGAGAAATTGTGCATTGATTTTAGTGCAAATTGTTGTCTACAATCTTCTCTTCTTTTAATTCCCTGAAAGTCAATAAAACTTAATGTCCAATGTTGCAATGTGTTTCATCAGGGATGTTGCTAAAAGATGTAATTACTGATTCATTCAATACAAAGGACATCTTAACTGAATTTAATTGATCACATACGAAATCCACATTTGGTAATTACGAAACCAATTAAGAACATAATAAAAAAATGATTTTGTCACCAGAAAGATAATATGCTATTAAAATTGCATTGCACTCATTTTTATAGATTTTGCCATTGAGTAATTAAAATTTGACAAATTAGCAAAGGTGTAGTAGTAGCTTCAGCTCTTGATTTTATTGCCAAGCCAAATGCAGAAATATGTTGGTTCATTAATACATTCTTAGGATACATAGATAGTTGTGATTTAGGTTTAAGTAATATGCTTACAAATGTTCAGTTAATCAATGTTCAACTCGGAATATGAGAATTTGTTACAGCTAGAAATTCATTTTTGAATCAAGTTATCTGACATGTCAAACTAACTTTCTCAGCTTTACTTGAAATGACATACGTTATGTTTATGATAGATGACTAATTAATCTCATTTTAAAGATATATTTGATATCATAGCATATAAATATTTTCATAGTCTTATAGTTCATCATATCATTATTGGTCAACACAAGAAAAACTGTTTAAACACAAAATGTTGTGTAACGAAATCAAGAATTCTAAAGATTTAGTAACTTGTCAAATAAACAGTACAAATGTTGACCTTTTCGTTTTTTAAATTGCATTGTAGAGAATTCTTGCATAAAATGAAAGTAATAACTGATAATATGAATGTATTCTTTTGTATTGTAATATATAATGTTAGTATTTGTCCTTGAAACGTTTACGAGCAATTTTATATATGAAGCGTTGAAAATTCATGTGATATTTCTACATTTTTAGTTTTCGCTTCAAAATCATGAAGCCCACCGTTACACCCTCTGTGTGTATCCTAGAGTCAGGCTAATGCTGATTTCTGGAGAAACGTCATTGCGTCCAGTTTACTTCCGCAAGTTCTTCATCATCCCCAAGATCATCCTCATAATCTGTTAGAAATTAAAAATTTAAAAACCATGCAAGATAAAAGAGTCTAGAACATCATCACTTGATAATCATATTTTTAGACTATCGTTTCAAAATGATCACAACTTATTTTTAAATGTAAAATTAAGATTCAACGAATTCAAACCTGTTATTAGTCAACTAAATTTTAAAAACATAATTGACCAGCAAGTCCCACATGAATATCACTGCATAGTAGTATTATGCAACTACGATGTTTTGCGCTTACGATCAATTTCTGAGAACATTTACATGTAATGGTTTAAATGCGTTTTCAAAATAAAATTGATATGCATTGTGAAATATTTATAAGCTGAGTAGCAGTTTTATATGAAAATAAAGGAGATCAAGTGATTTGATCATTGAAGCATAATAATTTTTTAATCTTTTTATGCATAGATAAATCATATATATATATTAAATAGTGGTAGTAATTTACTTAATATTAATAATCATCTATTTTACCTATAAATATTAGAATAAGTACATATGTATAAATAACATCTAATTAATATTAGGCAGGTGAAAATTATTTAGTACAGTAATTAGTCATAGTCTCCTTATATAACCGCTAGTAGAAGTAGTAACAAGTATCATCTCTCATGTTTCCTCGTCCATTGACACTGTTTCAAAACCCACACCAAATATTTTGTGCACAAACACCACCATTATTCGCACTGTAGATTATTCAACACAATTAAAACCGTTTTCACTGCTAAGCACCTAATCACCTAGTCTTTCACACGAATAAAACGAAAAGAGTCCAGATCTTTAAAAGTACAAAATATAGTCACTCAGCACTTTCACCGTTTCTTCCAACATCAGTACATCCTCCTTTGTTTCTTCTCACCGTTAGCTCAATATTTTCAGATTTTCCAACTCTTTACACTTAACTGCAGTAACAATGAACTTAAATATTTTGCAGTAGACTGAAATCCTTTAGATTTATAATAACATTATTCTTTACAAATACGATGCAATTTAAACAATTTACTCATATAAATATGTGCTATGACTATTCATAATAGTAAAAATTTCGGACTTGGCGAACAAACTGCTTGCTGCTTGCATAGTAAGATGCATTTCTTCTCTAGTTGCTTGTTTTCTTTGTAAAAAGCGTGGCAAATATATTATATATCTATTATATATGTTACCAGACTGAAGAGACCTCACCAGTTCCTCCTGAAATTTCTCTTAAAAAAGCTATCAGTTTCGTTCCAATTTTTTTCTGTCTAAAAGTCGCGGAATCCCTATATTCCAACAAGTCTCTTCAGAATGTTGTTACGGCACGAATGAAATATATAAATTGGCAAGAGTGTAGAAGTAGTAGTAGTTTTTTTTATAGCAAATAACAAGAACATTTGCTAATTTCTATGTAAGATTGTAGTAGTCCCTCGGTATACTCCGAGATTATAGCCCGGTAGTCCCGGGCACTTGATTTCCTTTAGCTTAGAGCTTTACATATATTTGAATAACTTATTTTAATGAGCCCCCGTACAATAATTCAAGTATAACTTTTTTCAGTTAAATCAGCAGCAGCAATTAATTCAGCCATCTACTTATGCTCACATAAGCATATTAAATGTTGAAGTAGAGCTTTGAAAACAATTTTTTGTAAACTGCTTATTAAAAACACTATGACCCTATCTAGCTTGCTTTTTAATCAGTTCTCATAGTTCTGTTTATCATTGTTTTTTAACCTTACCAATTACCTGTTATTTTTATAAATATTTTATATGATTTTCTTTTTCAGTGAATAAGTCTGGGATTCTGATTCTTTTTTTTATGGAAAGTGTTTTTTTTACTCCTCTATAGTTCTTCCAGCAAGTATGGTGATTTTTTAAACAATTTTCCCTTGAAATGGGTAATACTTACGATATATTTTAATTACTCCAGTCAATTCACGATTAAATTATATAGAATCGTAAATATTTGCTAAATTGTTATTTATTGTGCTGGTCTCAATTAAAAAATTTCCCTATAAATCCAATTTGTGATTTTCTTTTGTAAAAAATGATTCAAAAGCAGTTTTCTGTGTGTGTATGTGTGACAAAGGGATAATGTGAGTATTTTCTATGGAAATTTCAAAAAACACGTCAGGTTTAGTTGGCATTATGGTTCATTAAGTCGGTCAATATTTCTCTCATTTTTTAGGTATTAAATTTGTTTTACTCAAAAAATGATGATGGAAGGGGATTGCAACTTTTCTTATGGAAGACCAAACAATATTGTTAGATTTTATAAAAAAGATTTTTTTAAAGAAATGAACTAAAAACCGCTATATTCCTCCACTGTCATATCTCATATTATTTAGTTTCTCATCTCAGAAAAAGGCATCAACAGCACAACATTTCAGTTTATTTATTTTTTTGGAATGCAATATATTTAGTTGTAGAGATATAAAAGACGAACTTAACGATATATTTTTTAAATATCTTTAGATCTGTCTTATAAAAAATGTGTTTTCCAAGAGAAATTAGAATAATGTGCTTTAAGAAAAACTCAAATGGTTGCCTAATTTTTGCTTAGAAATTAAGAAGATTGTTAATGATTAGTTGTTCTAAAATGTCGTGAATAGATCTGATAGTAACTTTTGGTGTAGCAGCAACATTTACAATTTTTTAAGTATATTATTTCAAAGTACTAGGAAATTTTTTATAGTATTTAATAATTGGTTATATAAGCCCTCTATTTCTCATCCTCTTTCGTTTTCCCCCAAAACTTGTCAAATCGGTTTCTCGCTTTGTCTAAGACCTCACTCGTTCTAGATCTACCCCCCGGAGGAAGTGCACCATAAATTGCAGACTCGTCGGGGGCATCGAGTACGCGGTAAGTGGTTCGCTTTGCGTGTGGGGGCGGGGTTTCCGACATTTGGTAGGCGCCCACTACACCTTGTCTCTTGACAGGGGCGCCGACGACAGGTGCTGGGGGAACAAAGTCGATGCTGGAGGCGGACATTTGGGAGCTTGTTGGCATTGGAATGTTGGAGGTCGGCTTGGGGAG
>JAQIXX010004332.1:0-16581 GCA_034700605.1 Willowsia nigromaculata
TACGGATTTGGATTCGTAATCCGTAATCCAAATCCAAACTTGGATTGAAAAAAATCCGGGATTTTCCTACCTCTGTACCTCACATACCCATGAGTGCCCTTGTTTTTATGCTTAACGTAGTTGTATATACCGAATAACAGCATTGATTACTTTGTATGTCCCATGCAATCATATTCATAATATCGACAAAAGTTTCTGAATGTCTTGAGAAGCAGATTATTTTAGCTGATTTGTGCAACCGTTTTCTCCTTTTGGCAACGGCATCACCACAATCTGCCGAACGCTCAAGCTAATATACATACTATACCTCTGCATAAGTACATACAACGTTATACGTAATATATAGCTTAGCTAAGCCCCATAATTGCAGTTTACACATGCATGCGAGTAGATTCATAAAATGTGTACCATTTTTTTGAAAATATTAAATTCGGCATTAGTTTTCCTTTCTCAGCTTCTTGCCACGAAGTGAGCCAGTCAACCGTGTTGTAGAAAACATGATGATTCGTGTACTTTGTGCTGGTGTGCATGGTGGTTTTAGTTTTACTCTTGATCACACAGAATATCCTATTCAAATGCCAATACATTCATTCGTACTGGCTTATAGCTGGCCTGGTTGGAATAAATAATATTTGCTTTCGTGAGAAATGCTGGGCTTACAGAGAAAGAATTGAGAGAGTAGAGACAGGGGTAGAGAGTTAGTAAACCCTCGTGATTTTTTCATTCCCAATGATGGTTGTAAAGATATCACGTATCGAAGTACCATCTTTTCGAATCTTTATGCAACGTACCTCAGTCACAGCCTTTCACTATCTTTGATGGTTTCTAATATATGGCTTATGCGTCACAAGAATATTTCAAGAGAAAGGCGAAGGTTACAGCTTTGAACTAAGTACAAAGTATAATAGTAATGGTCTTGGGAGTGTTGTGGTGAGTGGTTCATGGTGTCATGGACGGCAGCAATCATATGCGCCAGCAAAGAACCTGTCGAAGGACAACTCTCGCAAAGTCGCGCATGTAGGCTTTTTTAAAACATCTTTTATTCCATATTTTTCAGTAAAAGGATTACTGAGAAAATTTCATAAAAATCTACTCTCTCAGCATTTAAGAAGAATTGAATTACTCTTTGAATAGATCTAAGTACTAAATGTCCGCGCATAATGCGCCTACATGCCACCAGCACACCAACACGCATCAGAAAAACCGATGGTTTAGTGCAGTGCTGCTGAGCATTCATGCAAAAGAATGTCCAAAATTTTCTTCTCAGTTTGCTTCTGATCCCTTTCATGCTAAAATGAAAATTTGTGTGTGTAACGCTATAAATACTTGTTCTAGTTGGTACCAATATTACTGCAAAGAAGTTTACAGGGTGGCGGTGGGAGAGAAAATGTGATGTCATGTCATGTGGGCAAAAATGTGCCTCAGAATAAAAATGGTGGCTCACTTGAAAATAAATTCGCTTAACATTGAGAAAGGACGTGAGTGTGTATTTTATTGTTATTATTGCCATGAATAAGAAGATGAAAAAAGAGCCTTTATGTGAAGTATCTTGTGGTGGAGAGGAAGGTGGGTTGTAGTTTATGGGCCTTCAGTATAGGAGGTGGTGGTGGTGGTAGAAGCTGCATCCGCGGTGGAGAGAAGCTGTTTCGTGGCATATTTTAAAACGATACATTTTCATGTGTAGTCCATGACTCGATACTTGACAATGGAAGGGTAAACAAATGTAGCCTTACATGAAAAGTCATATGTAAAGCAAGCAACACAAGTGCACACATAATATGAACAAAGTCGTGTGAATTTTTATTTAACATCAACAAAACAATATTTTCATTCATAGTAGCACTAAAAAGTTTTCCCGAGCCGCTTCGTCGTCTGCCTACATTGAAGGAGAGGAATATTTTTGCAAAATGAGCTTATCCGAAACCACAAATATCGTTAATGTTTCAAGAATACATTATGAACATCATCACGAAGGAGTGCTCTATTTTTGTAGCCGCTCTTAAATCCATGTTTACAAATAATCATAAAGAGCAGTTGAAGACACATATTTTGTATCTTTACAACTCGTCTTTTTATACACTCTAATGTAATCCATAAAAATGTAATGGTTTGTAATGTAGTGGTTTCTCTCTGAAAATTATAGTAGAAATTATACACTTGCTCTTCGGAATATCTTGGAAAATGCAAAAAAATGTTTGAAATTGCCCATAAATAAGGATAACCATTTACGTTTTATTTGTTATTCTTCTACTTGCATACTTTGTTAGATTATTAGAATTTTTGGAACATGCTTACTTCCTTGAAGTAGATAATGCGGTGGTGTTGAATTCTCGTTATAACTTTAGTTCTTGTGTAAACATAAACAAAAGACCCGTAGAAACCCAATAACTACCTTTCTCTAGAGCCTTGATATATGCATACAGTCTTGAAGATTAGAGCGATACGATTAAGCAGATCCATTTCACAAGAATCTTCAAGGTCGTCTGGTCTCAAGATGCCCCAGGACGAATCCAACGCGACGTTTAGCATGTAAAAATAGGGCCTAATTTAACTGAATCCTTGAAAACTTTCCTAGAAAGTCGAATTTTTTTGTTAAGAAAGTTTTCATTTCAAGAAAACGGGTTTTTGTACAAACGAACAAAAATGCTTTATAACCCCCACATCAGAGCGACAACATGAAATCACTTATAAAATCTCCTCAATTTTGACTTTCTGCTAACGAATGGTAAATTTAAATTCTTGACACAAAAATGTTTACAAAAATATGAAATTGAAATAGGGAAAATGTGAATGATGGATTAAAAAATGCAAGTTGTTATATGCTACCGACCAACAGCTATCTGGAAAATAAATGGATACCTTCAAACAAGCCGCATACATGATGGATACTAACCAGTCAAAAGGTTGCTGTTGATTTGTAGTTTACACTTTCCATTACGCTCTATTTCAATTTTCTATGCACGGAAAGAGGACATGTACTGACTGATAACGGATGTACAGAGTTTCCGATACAACATTACATTATTTCAAGTTTCAAGTACCCAGTTCTGCAGAAATATTGTGCAACATGCTTAACCAATACTGAGAAGCAGCATCTGTATATTTAGACAGACTTTCCTTGACTTTCTCAGATCAAAGAAAGAAAATGTTGTTTTTATTTTGCATTTTCATAGCAAACAATTTAAAAAGCATCGACAAATCCACTGAAGATTGTCTGCCTGGTTAGCATATTATTTTATGTACACAAAATCGATGGAATGTTATGCATTTTCAATAACTTTTTGAAAATGTACATTACACGGCTTGCAGCCTTGGTCCCAACGTACCAAACTGTTTGATTTTCTAGTTTCTTGTGATCGTCAAAGCTCAGTTTTCATCCTGTGCCCTTTCTTTTTTTATGTCCCACTGAGCTATAATACTAGAACTATGGAGTGAGTTGACTACGTACTGATAATAGAAAAACCTTCACACAGACCGATAGATGATATGTTTCTATTTGTTCATATTTGCAATCAAACTCAACTTACAAGATTTATAAAGCATGTAAAAGTTTACACAAATGTTTTAGAATACATGGAACAAATTTTCTAGAAAAAATATTGACTATGTCACGACGCATCTCTCTTGATATCTCTCTTATGCTAAAGTATGATTACAGATTTAAAATATACACTATTACAAAACTGAAGGTGCAGCCAAGATTCTGGATTTGTTCTTCGTTTTTATTTGGAAACTGTTTATTAAATGAACCAAAGCAAATTCGGATTTGACAAATTCAGTTCTGATTAAGCACGTTCCTGGGTATGGTCATGTTTATTTGGATGCATAAAATTCAACAATCTTGAGCTCGATATAACGCGATCAAATAAATGATATTGTAAACGTAGACGAATCACGACTGACCAACTTTGATATGCAAAATCTAATCAAAATCGTAGTAGTGTGAGTGAAAACAGATGAACTTACGGAGGAAAGCATCAGCAGAATATATGCTTGAAATATTTGAATTACTAGCATTCTTCGGATTCTTGAGTCGAAAGTAGTGACAGAAAGCGTAATTTTTTGGAAGGAAAGCATAAATCATCATGTTATTTACATGCAAATTTTTGTTTCCAGTATCACGACCTCTTTTCAAAAGTCCTTTATAAGACTTGTTTGTTAAAATCAAATAAGTCTTATAAAGATTTTATGGAGCAGAAATGCAAAAGGGTACACATTTTAGTACCGAGAATTGATGCATAAAAAATCTTTATGCTTAATAATATAAAAAACGTACTGGAAATGCAATAAAGGAAATGAAATGAACGTGTGAAGTTTTCGAAAACATACTACGGTGAAGGATGTAGGACGACACATATATCAAGTTTTTAAATCAAATGCAAAAATGCTTGTAAGATACATTTTGAAATCTTTGTTATATAACCTTGTAGAATTTCACTGTCCACACGTAATAGTAATAATAATGTAATAACAATCCAACAAATTATATACAGTACATGAAATACGAGATTTGTTTCGAAAGCCGACCTGTGACGTAGCATATTTCTTGTATGAGCGTCACTTCATCAAATCAAGTAAATATGCCCGAACACTTGTGAAATTCTCTTCGCAAATATTGGGATCTTGTAGCCCAATAATTACGAAAAAGGCGTGAATAATCGGTCTACAAAAGACCATTCATTCATTCAAAAGACTGGTCATTATAAAATCATCGTGTCTCTCCCCGAAATGATACTTTAGGTCTACCTTTGATCCTTATCTGAATCATAGGGGTACGTAAATTTTGAATCATTGTTATACACCTTGAGAAAACAATTTGGTTACATTGGCTAGTATAAACGTGGTAATATAATAAACAACAAAATTACAATACTAAAAGTGAAAAGATTTTCAGTTGAATAAGTAAACAATTATTGTATTTGTAAACTGTGGACTAATACATTTGACGAAAAAATTATTATCTTACTTTGAACTTACTACACTTACTGCAAAACAGCAAGCTTGCCTCTATCGCTTTTTATACTGAAGGCATTTCCTATACAAAACAGGTCGTGCATATGTAAAGTTATAGAGTCTCGGCAGTTTTCCAATTCCACCTGTCATACAAAATCTATATCAAATAAAAATCTGGAAACGCTATAAACCCTTTCGTTTATATCTTCTCATAAAAATCTTGTTGTGTTTGGCAGCTGTACTATCACCTTTTTTGCCAATAGGGGAACATCCCTGCATTAACCAATCTACATATTATATACTATGCAAAACGGCAACACTATCATAAAGTTTAATGGATACATGACGATTGAGAAAGTAATAGCTGAGTATGTGACAAGACAAATAAAATGAACTTATATTTCCTTATCCTGGGTAGGATGTGATAATGATATTTATATTTTGTATTGAATATGATTTATCATCCATTCCGACATGGTTTATCATTACAATTCTGCTGACATGAACAAAAAACTACTCTCATCTTATCAACGGTAGGATGAGCCAGCAGGAGTGGTAAAAACTTCATGTAGGAATGGTTGAAAGCTGTATTGTGGACAGACAGACATTTCACATTTACATAAGGTAGTAATGCTTTTGTTTTCTCACCTACGTAAAAAAGTTAAATTAAGATTTGTGACTTGCTTGACTCCTGGAAAGTGACAGTTTACGATTTCTTCGTAAATACCACGAACGAAAATCAAAAATAGAACATCGTGTTGTTTGGCATTATTACGAAATGTCCGTAAAGCAGTGCATCGCATCCTCAATTCCGCAGTAATGCAGTGAAAGAAGGAAAACATGCAAGATAAAGTGTGGATTATTGTTCATGCCAGTTTTATGCTTCATCGTCAGTGTCTTAATGTCCTTGGCAAATGTACCTACGTAATTAGGTTTTCCGTTTTGTCAAAAAGTTGCCCAAGTCACATAACAATATGCCATCCCAAGAGACGGACAAAACTGTTGTAAATGAACAAAAGTACAAGACTTGACAATAAATGTAGCAGTTGTACTTTTGCAGTAGTTAAATAAAGTTGGGTTGAGGTAGTTCGTCGAATATACTTTAGTAAAATGGACATGCACCGCGTGGAACAATGAACAATCCAGAATAATGAACAGGAACTACTCCATGTATTTAAATGATGTGTGAGAATGGCGAAAGCAAGATGCTCATGCAACATAACATGCCATGTATTTGCAAAGTTTTATCATCACCACCATTCAGTTTTTCAGTGACTTTCTTCAACTTTTTTTGCTATCACAATCACAATAATTATTTTGTGTGCCTACATTAGCGCGACAAGAAAAAGCAAGTCGTAGACCTGGTGGGGGAGCACAAAAATATAAGGTTTTGATTTGCTACGGAGAAAGGAAATGGCTAATGGTAAAAAAAGTTTTACTTCAAGTAGAGAAAATGACTTTCTAGATGCAGAATGTAACGTCTAGTTTAGCCTTGCTCTGAATTAATGAGCTTTATTTTTGTTCTCGCGTTCATAACCAACAAATTTAAGTACATCTTGATTCAGAAAACAACTCTACTTTCTATTTGTTGTCTTTACTCGAGCACTAATAGTTTTTTGAGCATTTGCGGACAAGTAAACTATGGTAAAAGCCAATTTCGAGAAAAATTCAATACAGACATTCGTGTGTTTATGTCATGTAATGTTTTCAGCTGTAAGCAGAGACATTTTGCTACCTTGATTCTTCAAACAAATAATTAGACTACTGTCTGCTTTACCTTCTACTGGATAGGAAAAACCACTCGTGCTAGACATTTCCAAAACATAAATAGTTTGTGAGTTTACTTGTAAGTGGAGCTCAGACATTTAAAAAGTCATAAGACCCCAACATCTTTAGTACACTGAAAATGTTTTAAATTTTACTAGAGTTTACAACCAATGTTTTTGATTTTAATATATATAGTCAATTTAACTTGACTTAACCTATGCTCAGAATTGTCTAGTCGAGAAAAATAGTGTTGTAGGCTTTAGAAGAAAAGTTTTCTTAAAAGTAAGGACATTTATGTTTTAAACGACGAAATATATACTTAAAAATCTTCAAAGGAAAGGAAAGCTTTTATTGTTGGTTTTTTTTCACAAGAAACCAGGGGATGTAGCAAATCTTGCTTTTTCAGTGTTTTGCTGAAGTGGAAAGTCTAGTATACGTTGCATAATATACCAATAATTTCTGAGCCACGAGGTCAAAGGTTGCTTAAATCTGATAGGATCAGAACTTTTAATAGCCCCCTTGAATATATTACGATTAAGTTACAAGCTGCGAAAACCTTCCATTTATAAGTGTCTAGGTAAGTCAGTTCAGATTCGTAAACAATAATAAAGCATTCACAAATCCATTAAATAAACAAACACATAATGAAATACGAAAATATTAATATTCATGTGACATATTTGAGAGAAAGTGAGAAAATAATGTTGTAGCGGAAAGTCTTCTTCTCACGCACATAATTTTATGCCGACTTTCTGCTACAAATGAATATCGCTGTTTACAGCTACTGGTGTTGCTCGCTCAACAAGACGGTAAGTTAAATTATTAAGAATAATGTTTGTATTAGAATAGGGGAAAGTGACATTTTCTAGGTCAACTCTTCCTCAGCTACAAAGTACCAACACCAACAGGCAGTATAATTTTCATTTATTGTAACCTGTGCTGCACAGGGTGTCTGAATGAAAAACTGATTATATGTATGACCCGTTAATGGTATTAGAGTAAAGTACTCCATTTAAACTAAAGTGTAAACAATACATTTTATTGTACTATGGCGAGACATCAAAAACTTTCAAAGTAATGTACACTGAAAGCATTTGTATATTACAAAAAGAAGTAAAAGGAGGAGATCAGCAAAGCTGGAAACTATTTTACTTCCCACTTGACTCAAGAGTCATTTCTCTCTGTGCATAATTATTTCGGAAGGTTATGTCGTTGCTGCTTAGCCTCATGCCCTGTCACAAATCACAAGCTCCATTTTCAAAGAAAGCATAATATAGAACAACAAGAGTCGAAGTAGAAAAGTGTTTTTTCCACCGGGTTACTAGTTTACTTTACTTGTGTAGTATATATAGGTATGTATATACAGAACAACAGCTTTGTGTTCTCTAATCAAAAACACTCCGGAAAAAGAGAAACTTTTATAAGAGTACAGGGAAATTCATATGACATGAGGTATAGTATAATGTAGTTCGTTTTATAGAAATAAATAGTTTCAAAGTAGCAATACCATTTTCAAAAAGGATACTTTCAGTATGAACAAGAGTTTCTCTTCATCTCTCAGTAGAATTGTTTACTGCTTGCTTGCAAACCGGCTGAAGTAGTAAGTATTGTATGTGGTTGAACAAAGGCAGAGCAAATTTATTACTGTTTCAGTAGACTCGATATTTGGAAAGATAATACCTCTTTCTTGTTGTTCACATAAAAGAAAAACAATGCTTAAAATGGGCACTGCGAATTGCAACTCGGAAAGAGAAAGAAAGTAATATGGAGTCGTCACAAGAACAAAAGTATAATATTCTACTTACAACTTTGTTGGAAAGATATAATTTATTTCTGTGTTTTCTATTACCAAGTGCTGGCTGACTGAGATTTTGGTTTATCCTCTAAAATAAACTGGAGGGATGTGTTTTCTGCTCCATATTATTGTAATGTATTTTTATTTGTAATCCGTATGTGCATAAATGTTTTTGAAAAAATCTTAAGTAAAGACTGCGTATTTATGGTCTTACCATCTGGACAATGAATAACCATTATCAATTACCTAAAGCTATATACCAGCAACACAGAAAGCTTGTGTATCATTATGATCATCAGGCATTTTCCGTCTACATTATGAACAGAAGAATGGATGGTTTTCCACAGAGAGAGGAATAGATTCATAAATAATGTTGAGTGGTACACACATCCGCATTAAAAATTCGACGACTTCTGTCTACGACTTGTACAATGAGGAGCAAATAGAGTGAACATAATGCGAAACTCGTGCGCTCATCATCGTCCCCGCACTACATGACCTCAGTGGAAAATGAACTTTTTCACTGAAAGGGCGGAAAATGTTTTGTTATTTTGGTTGAACGGTTGCTCGTTCGAATACACATCTAGTTGAACGTACTTGACTCTTTTTCCTTCAAAACAAGCTTTGTAGTAAAAGTCAGTGTATGTACATCGTACATACTGATTTGCAATTCAAGGCTATACAGAGTTTCTCTGAACATCACAAAGAAACCAAGACAGATTTAATAGAAAACTTGTTCTCTAATAAAGTGTAATATATGCGCTAAATGCCGTTTTAAATATGTTTTTCCTTGAAGCTGAAAATCACTGATTTGAGATTTTATTGGTCTTGTGGGCTGTTTGAACTGTCATCAAGTGTATAGATGCTTTTGTTGGGTAGACATGCGTTTCTAAATATTGTGCTTTAATGCATTAAAACCAGAATGAAATCTAGAGGAGTATAATGAGCTAATTAGTTGCTTTGAAAGAAGAGTCAAACTCCTAATGAGAAAGAATAAATTAAGCAGCTAGCTAATACGTTTGTATGCATCCATGCATGCCCTACTCACTTGTCGCTGATGTGTACCGGAAACCGGAGCGCGGCTGCCTTGTTTCCTCAAAAAATCCTTGTAGTAAATAAAGAGATTTACCGTGAAGTTTCATGTCTTCTTATAGACTTGAGAAGTAACGAATCCCGATTACGAATTATTTGGTCGAAATGGTTAGGAAATTGCGTTCTAGTGGTCATCTGGGATATTTGTATGGCCCATCAGGGAATATTAGGATGCCCGTCTCAAAATTAATTTGGGTTACAATCGTGTACCCAATTTTTCGTACAGATTACATTATCTTCCAACATTTTTTGTCTGTGAAAGTAAAGCCATTTCGTAAGTTAAACTATAAGTTAAAGTAGTACATTATGAGAAAAATTTATGATTTCAAGCACTCCCATTTTCCAATCCTATATTGAGCCGAAAACGCCTTTCCCCGCTTATTAATATACGCACGGTTGTTTATGCTTAGTCTTATCGGTATCAGTAAGTATATGATGCACATATTATCTATGTGCGTTACCTCTGTTATACAAGTAACTTATCACTCTTACTCTTACCAGCAGCCATTGTAACTTTTCCTCTTTGGCTGAGTGGGCGCTGCAAGTCATTTTTTAAAAGAAAAAAATGGACAACGACTCACAAGATCGACGCTGAAATCCTTAAAGATGACTTTAAGTGCTAGAGTTCAGTGGGAAAGGAGAACAATGAGGGAGAAAGTGGTAAAAGTTGAAAGAGAGACAGGCAGTAGAGCACATGCACAAAAATGTGCACCTACCTATAACAGCAAGTTTTCTGTTTTAGTGTGTGCTACTAAAGTATATATGTTTATGTATTGTAATAGGTATCTTGTAAGTTCGTATAGAATAATCTTGAAATAAAGAGTTCGGGAAAAGAATTCCCCTTTTTCATTTAAAAGAACGATGTAGGACATATACTCGCAGCCTTTCCGTTGACTCCTGTGAGGTCGTTTGCGTCTGCCACTATAAATCTGTATGAAGCTCCCCCAGTCCTTTCTCCTTTCTCCCTCTGCCTTTAACTTTCACTTCGTTCAAGCATCATCAATGACAGTTACTAACCATCATAAAAATTGGAAAAGAAACAACCATTATCACTAAACAGCATATTTTTATGCTTGTAGAAGTTGCTGTAAGCTTTCACAAGGCGCATCATCATAAACATTATGCGATGATCGTGATGTTCAACTACCTTGTGCAGAAAGTTTTCTGGTATCACAAATGTGTCGCCCAAAGAACGGTTTGAGTTTAAAGCTTTGTGTACGTGCTTCACCATAAAGTGCTGCAAAGGTAAAATCTTTGAAAGCGAGCAAAGATTGTCAAAGGCTTTCTTCCCTTTGACATATCTTTCGTTTCTGGACACATTGCTTACACTTATGCGCATCTATATACAAAAATGTATTTAAACTCTGTCCTTGTGTCAATTGCCCCTACATTTCCCGTCTTCGTCATCAGCGTCACGTAGTTTACTTTTCACGCAGAAAACGTATAATATCTGCATTCAGGCAATCTCACGTCCATTGGTGTGTCGTGTTCTTTTTAACAAGAAACCAAAGGAGACCATTTCTTTTGGAAATCAAATCAAACACTTCTGATGGTAAGATCTGAGTAAAAGTATGCATCTCATAGACTGCCAACAGTTATTGCGAGCTGCAATAAAAAAGTCACTCTGAAGTAGAGTGTAATCAAACATCTACATTTACCGAACACACAAGTAGTCCAGTTTTATTAGCGAATGCTCAAACGATAAGTAACGACGGAAGTGACTTGATTGAATTCAAACCACTTCTGTTTATCTTTGAAGCGAACCCAATAACCAAGCCCCTTTATTTGCATTGTCATTGTTTACTTCTGTACCATGGTACATACTTTTGGAAAACAAAATTTCTAGAAACAAATAAATACGAGCATTCCATGTCTTTCCCAATCGCTAGAAGGTTATTTTCTTTTGAATACTTGGTATTGAACATTACTAAAAAGTAGTCGGTGGGAAATGCGTCTGGTTACTTATTTTTCTCAGCGTGTAGAAAAATCTATGATTTTGAGGTAGGAGCATCCAAATATATAGGGTTACCTCAAGAGTTAGTAACGTTGTTTGGTAATTCTGGTATGAAATAAAATATAAAGTTTACAAATACATATTTTTTGGTTATTACTAGCAAGAAAGGTATTAAGTACTCAGTTCCGCATCTTCGCTTCGTGTTATAGCATTGAGCTTTGCTTCTAGTAGGCTTCAACAATAATGAGATTTGTGAAAGCAGAAGTTCCCAGAAAAGTAGAAAATCGTGTAAGTATCGAAAGCGTTGATCCTTCTAAAAGGAAAGTATATGAGATCCTCGTGTTACGCTAGCTGTTTGTGAAATCAATGCGATTTGCATTCCATTACTCCGTCAGTTTTATCCGTTGTAAACGGCATACCTGAGATGTAGTACCTTAAGAAATTACATTAATGCATCCAATTATTTTCTAGTTTGCTGAGATAGAGTTTCCTCTTTCAATCCCATAATACAACTCATAGAGCACGGCCTATTACTGGTATGAAATCGAGTTTACCACAGGAAGCAAAAATCTCATCATAAGACTAAAAAATGTTTCCACTAAACAATCATATGTCCCCAGAGAAGTTTATAAACAAGACGTGCAAAATTTCGACATCTCCGGTAATAACTGTCACGTCCACGTCCTTCATAAATTCATTTGTCTACGAAATTGCACTGCACTTGGCTAAAAACGTCATTATCATGTAACGAATTACGAAAAACCGTGGAACGTACTGGACATATATGAAATTTTCCATTCCGTCAGTCTTACTTTATTTCCTAGAGTCTTGGTGTTGCTACTTGCTTAGTTATTACTCAATTAAATATTAAACAGAATAAAATTTCGTTTCAAAATACATTTACTTTCTCCGTGATTTTCACTTTACTTCAGGATTGCTTTGTTTGTCAACGTCGTCTCTCACTCTCCGCAGCGGCTTCGTGAACATTCAGCGATCTAGATTCTAATTTCATTTGTTTATACGTCACCCCTTTGTTTGTGGCTGAGAGGGTGGAATGAACCGTCAAAATAAACAAGTCGTCCAGATTCCTTGTTATTTTTGTACCATGAATTTACTTTGAGCCTCCTGTATTAATACCTTTACAATTTTATTCACTAAAAATTCCCAGAAAGCTTTGTTTGTTTTGCATAATGTACCTGAAATTAAATAGATCAAACGAGAACCATAAGGAAAACAAAAAACGTGGATTATATAACCATTCATTAGGAAACGTTGAAGTTGTAGTCGTTTACTCACACAAAAGGAGTCCTTACCTATATATGTACGAAATGCATGCTTTCTCCATATATTTGCTCTGCTACTAGTAATTGATTAGTCTAGTACTGGTTATATGTGTCACTTTACATGAAAAACGTATATATCATGATAAATATTTAATTTTGGTAGCTTCATTGTCATTAGGTCATTAAAAAATGTAAAAAATAATTAATAAGATCTCCTCTTTTAACGTTTTAACGATAAAGTAAGCATGGATTATTCCACCTGTTGACTCTTTTCTTTGATGTATGGTTGTACTGTAGTAGAGTATCTGAAAAGTTGATTGAAAAGTATTGTTGATTGTTCGTACCCCCGTTTCTCCTTAAATGCTTATTAGTGCGCTATAGATTTCTCTTGTGATTTCTGTCCACTTTGCTCTACCCATGTTACGATGAACACCAGACAGCAACTTTCATGGGTTTTTTTCGCTCATTCTTTTGTTCCCTTATGAATTGTATGCTTTTCTTCTTTGTGTTCTTCTTCCTGTGATAATGCGTATTATATTACACAGATATGTAAACAAAAACGGAGAAAAGGATGAATAAACCGTGTGTGTGTAGCAATAAAAAACAGAGTAGTAGACGTGAAAGAGAAAAGAGGAAGCCACGGCCATGCATCAGGAAAATCTTCCACGTTATGTGTGTTCCATTCCAACTGCAGAGTACAAACAAAAATTCTGGTCGTCTGAGCCGCGTTGTTGATTCTTTTCTCTCCCTGCCACTTTGACTACTTACTTACTTCTCAGAGAGAAATGTATTTTTGATGGGTGCATATTAAAGTGTTCGAGAAGACGCGTATAATGTAATGTAAGTACGTTAAAGAAACCGAGTTGCTCGCAGCATGTCTTCTCTCCTCCATATGCTACTCATCCGAACTCCCTTATAAATGTACTTTGCGAATGAGCAAAAAAAAACTCTTCCTATCACATCAGTCTATTAAACTCATCATCATAAACTGTAAACATTTCTATATTTTCAAGCAGAAGCGTAAAGACTTTTTTATGAAGCTCCAGTAATTTTCTAGCATTTTTACTACCATCAAAGCTGTAGGATATCCTGTTTGAAGGAGTAAGTAGTGGAAGAAAATGATGCCACGATTCTTTTATGCCTATTACTACTCGGAAATTTTTTTTTCTTCGAAAAACACTGTTGAGTTCATTCAGTGGTGGTGATGCTGGTGGAATCACATCGACAAGGAGAGCAAAAGATTGCTTTGGTGCACTTTTTTAATACTTTTTCTTACTGTAGAAGTGTTCCATATTATCCATACACAAAGCCTCTGCGTAGGTATAACACAGTTGTGTGTGCTATAATATAATAGTCGCCGTCGTCACTTCTTCTGAGTCAATATATTTTCAAAGTACTGTGTAATAAAATATTGCAGAATGATACACACACTGTGAAGAAATGGAAGTGGAAGTACCATCGAGTTCCGACGCCGCTGTCGTAACCGTATAAACGCTCGTGACTTACAAACATTGGAAGCGATTTTTATGGGATTTCGTCGTGCCACTTCAATATTAGATGATAATAATTTTCTTAAAGGAAGCAAAGCTACCAGCCACTTAAATTTTCGAGGAATTGCCCGTCGCCAAAATATATTAGATTTTCGTACATTAATCGTCGCTATCAAAATAATAATGAGTGAATGAGGTTGCTTCCGTTTCTAATGCCATCGTCGTCACTCACTAGTGCTACGACGATACTGACAATGTTCTTGTGACGTGATCATCATCGAGTGGGAGTGGGATGGAGTAGCCTGGCTGTATGGTTGTTGTAGCTTATTTTTTTAGCATTTTGAAACTAGCAAACAATTGACTACAACTGAATAAGATGGAGGGTGGTGGTGGTGGTGTTGCCGCTGTGTAATGATATCTTTTTTGATACCCTCACCGTCACACAGCTACGATTTATTCGATATAGGATACGTAAAGAGTGTACAACGATAAACTATCTCTACCCATAAACCATACATTGTGCTATATATCAATGTGCGATAATATATAGATTATACGGTACGATAAGTAAGCTACGACAAAAGAAGAAACCAAACCTCGACCTAAATTACTTCCCTGGAGGAGTGAGAATAAATCTCATTGAATTATGCTTCAATAATAACGGTAAGAAGCAGGAAGAAACGGTTTAGCCGGCTGGTGGAATAGGGTCTGTTTTTAGGCTCCTGGCCCCAGTAGCGGTTGATGGAGTTGGAATAGCATAATAAACTGCCTTCAGCAAACAAAACCATACAGTATTACAGCATTACCATGCCATGCCACTAACCAATAATATCGTCATGAGCCACTTCTTCATCATCGTCATCATCATCATGATCGGAAAGCTTATATCAAAACGAACACAAGTTCATCATCATCGCGTCATTATTTTGCTCATCATCACTCTGCTGCTTACGGTGAAATATTAAAAGGCATGCATAAGGACATGCGATGGGACTAGAAGAGGAAGTAGATAAATGTGAGTTTTGCGTACACTAGCATCCATAAAGAAAATGATGATGGTGCATGCAAGATTTGCTGATGGAAATTAACATATGCCACCTACTTTGCACGAGGATAATGTTAAAGAAAAAGATGTAGCTTCTCGACACTTTTAAGGGCCTGTGTGTTACATTAAATTTTCTTCTTACTTATGCAAGATGTGAATCGGTCGGATATGTATTTGCATAATATTATAATATTATATATGTGTTATAGCATTACTCAAAACAAAATGTATGTACTACACATAAGATTATCAAATATATCAATCTATCCTAAATACCTACCCTAATTATTGCCACTATTATCACAGATGTTCCTTCACAAGGTGAACTAGAAAATATAGGTACATACAAACCTTATCTTTACTGCAGAAAATGTGAATGTGACACTGGCGTCCTGAACGTAAAAACTTTCGTTTACACTTTTCAACAGCTCTTTTAGTTTGTTTGTATGTCTCTCATTTCTGCTTGATTTTTAGTATTCATAAGAAGTTATATAAATCAGCATAATATGAAATGTTCCGTCAATTCCAAGCAATTTTATGAAGCAAATGATAGCGAGAGCGTGAGAGAAATGGAGGAAGTATGAAAATTTCATTGCCTTTTTGCATGCCCTTGGATGAATTTTCCATGATATGTGATAAGGATGAGGATAGTATTCCATTGATTTGCCTTTCTCTGCAAAGAATGAAAGGAGCCTTGGAATGATGATATGTATAACAATAATTAAAGCTTGTGTCATATTGACATTGCACCCATGGTACATATTAAAGACTGACATGGGTGACATACGAAACACACAAATCTAGATAATGGACATTTTGTACATGTGTGAAACGTCAGACAATCTTATAATTCATGAATTCATGGACAAGGCACTACCACGTTTGCGTTGTTTGGATAATTAAAAAATGTTCTATTTTTGTAATGGAAATTTTAGTATGCATAGAAGGATTGTCATTATTAAATTTTGAGTTACACGGATCGAAGTTTTGATGAGGGTGAATCGTCTTTCTAGCTTTCTTTGTACCTTTGGGGCGTCTTGTGACATGATGAAAACCTTTAAATTCGGTCATCCACTGTAAGATTCTTCAAGAGCTCGCCGAAGATTTACTTAAGAGTTGGCTCCGTCTGAAGCACAGAGATTTATTCGACAATGTTAAAATGCTGAATGAGAATAGTGAGAACTATTACAGAAAGCTATTTC
>JAQIXX010004333.1:0-16576 GCA_034700605.1 Willowsia nigromaculata
AAACTTAATTTCGTTTGAAATTTGATATTGATTAACTCAAATTAAATTACGTAGCCCAAAATTTATAGAGGTTTTAGTAGTTTCTCACGTTTCGAGCGCCCGTGAAACTCTTAAATCATTAAATTATTACACGGAGGAATTACACTTTAAAAAATCATGAGTTATATGTATTTTTGGTAGTTTTTGGAGCGAGTTATTAACAAAACGACTCACCTAATAGCTATGAATGTGTGTCATTTTTAACAGTGAGCGTTTCTATATAATATTTCGGATTTCATTTGGAAACAATCGGATTTTTTCGCAAATTTTTTCACAGTAGAACATAGTTTGCGAAAATCTTCAGAGGGAGGAACTTATCTATCACACATGCTTTATTGTGAAGACAAGTCTCGTGACCAAAGATTTTCTCAATTTTATGGTCCCTTATACCAAACCCTTAAAGAAGCCTTAAATATCGCTCTAGAGACTTTTATTTTTTTCAAATAAGGCGCCTGTATGCTGAAAAATGTGAACGTTGCAGCCCGCAAGCTAAAGATGAAAACGTAATTTAGAAATTAAAATTCCCATTTAAAATGCATTTAGTTTCGAATTTTACGAAATTCGTTTTCTTACGTTTTAAATCTGTTGCTTCTATTAAGGAGCAAAATTATTTTTAGATTTAAACACAACTTTTCGCATTTACAGTTTACTACTTGATAGGATAACTTTAGCACATGATTCAATAATGTTAGTATTAAAAGTAAACATATTATTATTTAATTTTATACTTGGTTTAATATCGTTAATGGGGCACCTTGCGTATGAAACTTGTTTATAGATTTTCACAGCATTTGGAGAAATTGTTTTTACCTCTAAATACTAAATATGTAAGAAATTTTATAATCATACTATTTGACGTTAGCATAATACCAAAATATTCTGAACATTTACTTCAATTTGGATGTGATACAGAAATTATGCAAAATATGAATTTTTTGCTTACATGCGAATTCGTAAATATACTGTGTAAAAGTGAACCCAATCAAACCTTACTTTGCATTGTAACTATTGTAAGTTGCGTTGCAAGTCTATGATTTATATTTATAAGGAACGTGAATTTTGTTTAAATAGCAAAACAAGTCAACCCTACTGTCAGGGGTAGCATCTTCTATATTCATGATTGCTTTAAAAAGTTACCCTAAAGATCTACTGATGTTTGCTCCAATCCAATTCGTCTTATGAATAACGATTTGTTTTAGTTTTATATTTTAGTTATGCATATAATATTTATTGATTTAGGTCATGTATTTCAAATTTTTAAGCAAAAAGATAAAAATTCCTGAAGATAAAACTAATCATTATTTAATATTTGCAAGGCTCTGACACATATATTTTATTAAGTATTACAAATTGTTTGGCACTCTGCCAAACATAAAACCCTACTTTCTCTCGGAATCTATGCAAAGTTGTATATAAGGAGTTTGACTAATACTCTGAATATCATTTTTGGTGCAGTTTGACAATTTCATTGATTTTATCTGCGTCTACAGCACAATATAGGATACATAGAACATGTTTTTACACAATAGAACAGGATCTCTTTATGAGTATCGCTAAGTATTTTCAGCATTCTAAAATCACTCATAACTTGCAATTTGAATCTATTTTTCTAACGGAAATGAAAATTTCATGATGAAATTATTGTTATGTAATAAGGTAGTGATATGTACGGTCGTCCTAAATAAGAACCATGGTTGACAGCGTATCATATTTTATATATTATTCAATATTAATAGCCCTTTATTGAGAATTCTTAGAAACATTATACTTTCGAAATAAAAATAAACAACGACTTATAAAACTTTATGATTTCATTTAAAATGATTTTACTTCAAATATTTGTAATATTTAAAGGTCAAGTTCATTGAACAACTAAAGATAATTAGTTCACTTGAAGTATTAATTTTCACATCAATTATACATTTACTCATTCTTTTAAAAACATAATTTCTTCTCTTATTTTAGCATCAATTAATAGTCATTTACATGTAACAAAGTTTTCAATAATATTACTAACGTGAGCTCGTACAAATGAGGCATATTTGAAATATGATTTTTTAAACTCTAATTTTGGTCCAAGACCTCTATTGTCTATCGTAATGTTCCATCTATAGCACCCACTAATACATATTCTACCTTTACATTAAGCATCTTTTCGTATTGACTGTATGCATATCGTATTGGTATGGGATGCGGGATGCCAATTGCCAACGCTACTTATGCATAAAGTATTTTGTGAGTCTGCCAGCATTAGTTACTGTCAAGATAAGTATGGACTAAAGGGGATTAATTTTTGTAACATTAAATGTGTGCAACTTCATGATTAGTTACGACACTAGTCTGTTAAATACATGATTTTACTTAAAGATACATTAATTGTATATTGTAAAATTAGAAAATAATTGCTGAATATTTATAAATTTTATGTACTGTTTTATTATTGGAATTGGAAATCAACCAAGCGTTGTTACTTAAACAAGACTTAAATAAATTTCAATCATAATCTGTTCCATGAAAGGAAACGAAAAAATGTGCATATAAATATTTTGGACTATCACCAGCCATATTACATAGTCATCATAATTGCATTGAGGATGTGCAAAGAATATAAAATTTCGTCTGTCTGAAGTCCATAAATCATAAATAAATATATCCATATATCATATTTACTCATATATGCATTTATATAAAGCATTATTTAAACGACCATTGCCTCCATCTTAGCGTCTCTGCACATACAAAATATTTTCCCCAAACTTAAAGCTTTAACTACATGCTTGAAATGTCTTACCACGCTAATTTAAACAGAAAAATTTTAATAAATATTTTTACCACAAACATACATAGGAAGACTGCTTTAACATCAAAACAACTTTTTATCCATCCTTCCTTATTTACACAAGCCCTACACAACCTTATTCTGATTTTGGTTTATAATCTCCTATACTAAAATTGAGTAAAACCAAAGCTGTTTTTACCTTCTCTAAATAATTATCCTTGCTATCTTCTTTTCCCCCCTCATATATATTTTTATCTCCCAAGAAGTGAAACGGTATGCAAAGGAACTCTGCTACATTCCGTTTAGTAAGTAAGTCTACCCATTTCAAACATGGAAATTCTTCCAAGTGTGCTGGCATCAACAATGTGTTATCCTTTCTCAAATGAATATTTCTTCATTAATTTTCTGTTGTGCAAAAAGAAAATTCTGAAAAATCCCTTCATAACTCAACTTAAAAATCTTAACTTCTGGGTTTTTAACCTAATCTAAACTTAACCAAGCCAAAATCATCAATCCATGATTTATTTCTAAATATTTAGGTTAGGTTTTAGGTTAAAAAGTTACATCCAAGTTTGTTCCACATGAGTAAATGTGAGTGAGTGCAAAAATCTGAAATTTTCTAATTAAACAGGGCGCTATTCCTATATTTCCTGGATTGCCGTAAGAATTTCCATGTCCGCCTTGTGTCCCCGTCCCCATTTATACCATTCGATATCCTTCTTCTGTAAAATATTTTTCATAATATTACTTTACGCACTCGCTCTGCTGCTGACATTAGTAAGAGAGAGAGAGAGAAGGGTATATTCAAATGAAAAATGCGAGTACTAACAAGTAACAGCATTACAGTTTGCATTGCTTCATTCAAAATATCCATCCGTTCTCACACCATTGCATTTCAACCAACAGCACAGCACACCACCACCGTCCGTATGAGTCCGTTCTCTTCTTGCTGTAACTTGTTGTAACAAAAGTTCTTGTTCTTGTTTGCTCAACACGAAAGCAAAGCCAAAGCTTTGCGCAAAACCAGATATTCCTGCTAATCTTTACTTTACACTAGCACTACTGCACTAGCAATATACCAAACCAGCAAGAGAAATTATTTTTCTTCTTCTGCGTGTAAAGTTTTGCTTTTGTAACGCGTTTGTAAAGCCAGTTAAGTTCATCGTTTAGGGAATCAAATTGTGTAAAAGGGTATTCATCCCGGGCTTATTGTCGACATTAGATTTTCAAGTGAAAAGAGTTAATGTTAAAGTAAAGCTGCGTGTGTTTAAAATTACGAGACAGGAGTGTTAACTGAAGAGATATTCTACTCTCCGTTTAAAAAATACGGATATTTAGGGGAGGTGGTTTGCGTGTACATCGAGAATTACTGGTAAGTTTAAATTAAACTGTTATTTGAGTATTTGTCAGTCTGTAGCGATATGATGTGTTTGTAATATATGCATATTTTTTTGTGGCTTATTTGTTTTTGTAATACTTTCTGCTTATTAATGCGTAGAAGAGTAAGTAAAGTTATAAATGAGAGATGCAATGGGATATTCAATGAAGGAATGTTGAAATTTAGGAATGCCTAAGCCATAAGCTTTTAAAAAGCTGTTTACTTAAGATTATTCAGGGAGATTAGGTTTGTTGAATTTAAAGGAAAATTCATTTAGGTTCTGGCTTTTGGTAGTGCTCGACTTAATAATCATTTGCATTCAATATTTTCGTTTAGTTTATCGATCGATTGGCATACTTAACTATCAATTATTACATAATTATTATTTGTGTTAGACAAAACTAATATTTTTTAGCTTGTATTTCCTAGCATTCCATATTTTTTAGAAGTTATTTAGAGTTCGATGAACAGCCATATAATATCATCATCGTTTTTACGTAATTGCATTGGGATATTTGGCTATTGTTTAGACAGTTACAGTTGTATAATTTGAGCATAATATTGGGCATTTTGGATTACAAAATTTTCAAATCCAAAAATTTTATTTTACAAAACTAACTTTGCTAACGGTTAATAACTTTTTAAATGCGTATAGTCGAAAAGTCAAAGGAAAATAAGAAAATTTTCATAATTAAGTAATAGGACAGCAGAGTGCAATTTTAGTAAACTTAGTACATGAAGGGCTTATTTTAAAAACTCTTATTTAGTTAAAAAGCTCAGTTAAATTTAAACTCACTTAAATGTTATTTAGGAGGCAACTTAACATTAATTTGCTTTCACAAAGTGTGCTTTTTAAATCTAAATATATCTTTTGGTTTTTGTGTATTTATATAAGCAGTAAACGCCAGTATAACGTTTTATAAGGTTTACGCATTGTTTCTTGTTGCCAAGGTGATTTGTACAATATATTACACAAACACAGCATCATGCTAGGTTTTTACCTTCATCTTTTATAATATTTTTAGAGAGAGAGTTGCAAACATCTCCAATTGAATTCATCACAAGTCCTTGCACTTTGCGCTCTTGCACTGCAAATAACAGTTGACTGACAATAATCTGTTCTGTTGCCTATTTTTGTAAAAGAAATTTCACTTCCTAACAAGTTACTATTTAAGTAGTAATTATGTAATGTGTAATTAGTGTGGTTTAGCTTGTAGTTAGATATTTAAGCATTTGATATTCACTCTATAAAATCAAACATAGATAGTTTCAATCGATTTCTGGTTTCAAATCCGGTTTCTCAGTTAATTATTAACAGTAACGAGATGTCCCTAAATAACTCCAATGTCAGTGGCAGTTCTATAAGCGTTCCTCGGAAAATTCCAGGTCCAGCGTCAAAAACTTTGGGAAGAATTCAACCGGCGAGTGGAGGGGTTGAAAGGGGAGGAGTTGAACAGGGGGAAGCAAGGGTATCTTCTGTTTCATTGGCTGAGCTGAAGCGAAGTATTAGCACTGAAAACAATATGGCGCTTCCACAGTCCCAACGGTCATCATTAAATCAAAGTCAAATGCAGGTTGCTCCGAAAAGTACCTGTCTGCTCTGCTCCGATCCAGTTCTCCTTCCAGTTGAGGATGCTACTGCAGCTAAGGAGAGGAATGAAGTCATCAAAACTTTATGCTTCCACATGCAAATGATGCCGAAAGAGGTTCCAAGGAACTGCACAGCTGAAATGTTTCCATTCTGTAAAGTTTGTGAAAATCTGGTGAAGCAACTTTGGGAGAGCGAAAAAATTATCCAGGAAGCACAAAAGAAGATTTCGAAGAATATCTCAGTAATTGAAAGGACTGTCGCAGATGCAGAACTGTTAAGGGCCACTACCAGAATTTCACCTTCTATGGCGTCAGGGGAAGAAAAGAAATTTGTCAAATTAAGAGACACCATTTTGGATGGTATGCTTTTACAACTTTTACACAATTCGTTCGAAAATACATCATGTAAACCATCAAAACCTAATAATTTGCTTTTTTTCTTCTTTTGTGCAACAGGTTATCGGACAAAGCTGGTGATCAGACAAAAACTCCGTGAGAATTTGATTCTTGGGAATGAGCTAGCAATTAAGCAGCCTGTCTACAGTCATACTGCAATCATGGATGACAAATCTTTGAGGTCTCAGTTCCATGCTAATAGGACAGCTGCAGTTCCTCCTCATCCTCTTCCGCCTGTGGCGTCTACTTCTGTTCAAACTTCAGATACTCATGAAAACATCACTGTAAATGTGAGTCCAGTGGATGTTGGATTAAACACTAGCTTCAGTTCCAGTTCAGAGGAAAATGAGCAGGAGCAAGGTGAACCGGATGCAGTTGGGACTGGTAACAACACCAGTATCGAAAATTCACGTCTTCCAACTCCTCAACCGCAACCACTCCCACCTGTTCAGCCTCTTCCACAAGCGCCAGTGGCACCACAACCACCACAAATAAATTCCCAGCCGGTACAGTTGCAGCAAAATGTTAGAAGACCAGGAAGACCTGCTAGACCAAAGCCTTTTGCAACGGCGAGCACTTCCGTGCCTGCTGGAAGAGGAATGGTTGGGATGTACAATGAGAACTCGTGCACAATGGTGATTTCGAACGTGAGGAGTGGTTCCGCCTCTCCATCACGCGGCACTCCAACTCCAGTGGTTATTAAGCAGGAACCTCAAGATACAGATACACTGTAAGCTCGGTTTCCAAACATTTAACCTTTAGCGAATATTGAATTGGGGCATTTTAATATTTTTTCCTTTTTCTGAACAGGTCGCCCACTCCAGTTCTTGCTGGAAAAAGGAAACGAAGGACGCTCTTCCAAGGGATCGAAATCGCAAAGCTGACTGATACCCGTACCAATAGGAGACACTTCCAATGCACTATTTGCAAATTTACCATTCCAAGTACCATCAGTGCGACTGGGCTCTCGCCGTACCAGACCATGGCACAGCACATTACAGAGAGACATTTGAGTAAGTAGAAAATTATTTAAACAAAGAAAAAATACCCAATTTACTTATTTTTAAATGTGGTTTTAAATCCTTTTTTATTTTAATTACAGGTAAAAAGAGACGAACTGCTTTGGCTAACCACCGCGGCTCTGCTTCTTCAGCTGCAAATGCAGCGCCTATTCTGCTCCCAAAACCGAGGCAGTTTACATGCAAGGTGTGTTCCAAAGTATTTTCGAACTTGAAGGCCCTTTTAGACCACAAGTCGAGCCATATACCCGTCAAGATTGCTCCGGCCACTCCGCAAGCTGGTACTTCCAAGACTCGCCGAAGAAGATCCACCGCTAATAAATATTACATCGATAACTTGGAGTGTGACGTGTGTGGTCGTCCAGTCAAAGGAAATCTCACTAATCTCATGGCTCACAAATTCTCTCATAAAAATAACGAAGAGAGGCAAGCTGCACTCGCAGCACGTGAGAGAGGTTCCCGCAACGCCTTGCTGAGATCCGATCAGGCTAAAAGGGCAGTAGGGCGCCCCCGAAAACACCCTCCTAAGCCATTGATTCTAACAGTGAAGACTAAAAGATATCGGCGAGGAAAAGCCAAGTCATTTGGGTCAACTTCAACAGCAGTTGCTGCTCGACTCAGAAAGGAAATTGACGCTGGACCTTACAAATGTCAAGTGTGCTCCCGAGATTTTAAAAGAAGCTGTAGTCTCGCCTTGCACATGTTGGGACATGCGAGGAGGAATAAAACACCGATTCCATTGTCAAAAGCAAAACAAAGGATTGCAATGCGCCAACCCATTCCTAAGCAAAAAGAGGACGAGGATGAGTCGTTGGAAAAAGCGGAGGATTTCTCAACTTCCAGAGAAGAGGATGAATTTACTGACCAGGTCGCAAGTCAGCAGGATGAGAGTCCATCCAATGAAGATTTGTCTGGGCAAGTATCCAACGAAGATGAAACAATGGAGTATGAAGATGGTGCAAATTCCAGTTCCTTCGAACTGAGGCAAGGACCTGCAAACGAGTCTGTGGATGGAATTAATGCTAATGCTACCATTTAAGAAAATGGGTGGAGATTGTACGCGTGCTTACCAATAAGTATATATACTTTAATCTAATAGTCTGAATTTAATAACAACCCATCACATGTAGTATAGGAACTGTAGCTATGAATTTTTGTAAATCTCTTTTGAGTGGTGTAGAGTGGAGATGTACATATGAGAAAAAAATCGTAAAAAAATTAATTTTTTAAATGTATAAATGTCTGTAAATCCATGTACTATTTTTATTAATTATTGATTCTTCTTATTTTGTACTGTTCAGAAATAATTTATGAATTGATGTGTAAGAATATTATGTAAGAAAACGTCTCATCTAACCTGTTGTATTGAGCCTTACATCTTACATCCTGTAATCTCATTTACAATTAATTTTAATGAATTCGTACAGTGAAAAAGCGTCGAGGGGTTCAGAAGAAGGAATGGGAGCCCCAAAGGGTTTATTAAATGTCTAGTAGAAAAATCTGCGAAATGTGTAAAAATATAAATATTTGTATATAGATATAAGTTGATATATCATTTTCATCGCGTACATGATTTTTTGTTTACATGTTTAACTTATGATAATCGATAGATTAAGAAACCGTAGTGCCTATAGCTCTAATTTTTAAAACCTTGATAATATAATTAAATTGTTAAATTGGATTTCAAAAAAGTTAATAAAAAATTTTGACGTTAGAGAATTGAGGTGGAACTTGAAATTTTATTTTCATGCAATCTTATTTTTAGGTAAAGTCAAAAGTATAGTTTCGTTTAGGAGCCAAGAGCTGATATTTGTAATGCAATTACATAAAGTTTTATGATTATGGAATTTGACGATGGCTCCACCTTAGAATGCAAAATGCATATCACACGCAAACTAGGCAGCACGTGTAGTGCCAAGTGCCATGAACGCTTCAGAATGAAGAAGTACAGTAGTCCGAGCTATAATTATGTGTTCATGTATAAATCATACATAATCATAGGGATTATGCCTCTTTCATATCTGCATACACTGAGAGTTTCCACTCGTACGACAGGTGCCAAGCTCCAGCACGCAGTAACGGGACAAATATTTTTTTTAGCGAGAGACAGTCCCAAAAAAAAGCTGGAGAAAATCTCTCATGTATTTTGTTCATATATGCCCCAAACTACGTTGTCTGGAAAGGTCATAAACTGTAACATCACATACACATGAGTAAGGCAAGCAAAGTGAAAGAAACCAACTGGATCCAGAAAAAAGTGTACAAATATTTTATTTAGGTATGTTTGCAGTAACAGAAAAACAAGCTATAGTCCAGGCCAGATATCAATTTCCAAACAAGCTTTAAAAAATGTCCTCCTTTCTCTTTCGGTATTCCTTCACCAGCTCTCTGCAACCAGAAAGAAGTTTAGCTCATATCGCATTCCTATATTGATTGTAAGACAGAGAGCCAAGAGAACAATCAACAGGAAGAAAAAAAATGTCATGAAGGCTTCACGGCTTTTTTTCTGTTTGTCACTGGTCTCGTCTTACATGTGCTGATAAACCATTTTATAAGATGTCTCGTTTTCATATGCTTTTTTATGACCCCATGTCCATCCACAAGGCAAGAATTCATTCTTATTTTGCTTCGAGTCCGTGACTCAGCCTACATAACGAAACCAGCAGTCAGATCAAAGTCAAATCTCAAATAATATGTTATTCCTGAGGAAAATGGTTTCTTACTCTCCTGCATGGCTATATATTTCAGAGACTTTTATTGTTAGCACTAGTTCCTATGTGCTGAGAGCTTTAATGTGAAAATGTGAATAATGCATAAGGAAGAGGAGCGTCTCTATGTCTATTAGGTTGTACTCTACACATACCTATATTTCAGAACAAAAGAACTCTGAATTTTCCCATGTTATCCCACATGCAAGATATATTATGTTGATGTTGATGATCATGCAACATGCAACCTGATACAAACTTTAAGAACAAAAAAATTGAGGAGGAACATCGCAATAATATTGTTGAGCAGCGGAGATATGTATGTGTGTGAGCATATGTACGGAAAATCCCTTGCATATTCACAAAAATTGACAACGGAGAAGGAAGGTGGTTGGTGGTATGGAGAGCCACATGAAATTACAAACACTTTTGCTGATATATCATTCATTAGCTATTTTCTGACCAATGTATTATAAGAATAACATTATGATAATCACATAATAATCTCCACTTATCATCATCTGTTCTGTTCCATGCAAAAATAATGACTTGATCCATATCGATTCACTCCTTGATACTAAAAACAGTTACACTTTTGAACATAAAATATATCACACACCAAAGCCAACATGCTTTAAAAATCTATTCAAAATTTTAAAATTGGTGATGTAGTGCTTAGAAATATATATATTTTTGTAATGCAAAGCAACACAGTTTTCAAATAATGTGGAAAAATAAAGCATCCCACTTTTTTGTGAAAGGATGCAAATAAAAAACCTGCAAAAAATCTGCAACTCAAGTAAGTAATCTTATATTTTTCATTTTACACTGACATATCTGCATAAAGAGAATCAATATCAATCAAAAGAGGAAATAGTTTTAATCGGAAGTCCAGCAGAGATATACTGGCCATGTTTGTCAAATGATTTCCTCGTGGAAATGGCTTTTCCAGCAGATTAGTGTTATCAGGAGTGAATGAATGTGCCACTGAACTGCACACATTTACAACTTTTCAATTGAAGAATTTAGTATGATTGCTCATAAAAATGTTGTGACAGTTGCTATCTTTTTAAAGTACTTAACACTGCAGAATAAGGGGAAGGGTCAGAGAGGGTAATGTTCGTGTACATGTTTTGAAATTTTTTGCATGTGTCATTTTAAAGGGGGTATTGATAATCCCAGTAGTTGAAAAGTGTCTTTGAAGGATTATCAATGATACTTTAATGTCTTGTTAGCATTGTCGGTATTTTTTTACCACTTTAATTGAAAAGAAGGAGACCTGCAATGTTGACCTCATGATGTCATCCTGTTAAAAATATTTCAAGCGTACCTACCTTTGGTACGATTCTGATAGAATGTTGTTTAGAATTTTGTGCAAAAACTTTGGAATGCAGTTGCAGCAATAATGTTTGCTATTAGCTAATGAGGATTGTTGTACCTACTACCTGGTAAAAGATCGGAAAGCCCTTTTATTGGTCATGCTTGCGTAAGGATGACTCAAGATAAATCAAAGCTAGGTCGAAAAGTGTTGAGAACATGGGCGCATAAAATAATTAATTTGACAACATACGAAGGAGGAAGGAGTAGTTTATTTTTGTCTTTAGCATTGGCTAATCAGATTACATTATATATTGAACGTCACTCTCGAAAGTATGTCCCTCGTCAGTACACCGAGTCAAGTGATGTGGAAGAAAATGTATATGAAAAGTTATTAAATGAATGAAGATTAATCGCATTTTACTGGTATAACCCGTGCAGTGAAAATTTTCCGTCCAACCTTTATCCTCCCTCTAATCTCACAATAAACAGAGAGTGAAGAATCTCCTGTGATTGAGAAAAGGAAGGCAGACGGACACAGACAGCTTGAATCAAAAATATCCAAGTAAACTCCAAACTAATTAACAATACGCACGTTTGTACTTTTTTCATTTAAAAAATCACAATCAATTCCACATTCAATCCAATCCACCCACACATCACATCCATCCTTGTACACATGCAGGCATTTGAGATAAATTCTTAATGTGTTATGAACCGTGTGTGTGTTCTGACGAGGGAGGACAACAGTGTAAATTATTTGCTGATGATGATCATGACGTGAAAATAATTAAGTAATTGATTAAAATTTCTGCTCAATTAATATTTATAACTTGTAATCGTCCATGAGAATAGAACATTTTCAAAGAAATCATAACATGAATCATTAAAAGTGACATTTTTCACCATTAAAATATTACATCAGCAATCCTTGGCCATGCATGCATGCAAATTTTAAATCATAACAATAACAAAGAGAAACGACAAGATAGTTGGGGAGTTGTTTTATGAGGCGACGATTATTATGACGATGAGGATTCATTCTCAGAAAATATTTGTGCCACTTGTCACCACGAAATCCAATGCTCTCCATATGTCTATTCTATTCTTACCAAAATTTCATATTTAAACCTTGTTATGCTTTTATGTAAGTATGTGTTATTGTAAATCGTATATTTTTGTTTTATGTTTTGTCAACAGGGTAATATCTTCTGACGACGAATGAGAACCTGTCCCTTATCATGTTCCTCACAGCGAGCAACTAATCGCGCTCATATAATCCACCACCACCGTCAGTATTATAATCATTAATACATATTGAGTCCGTTAATACAAGACATAAAAGAGACAAAGGCCTGTGCGTCTCTAGAACATTTCATTATACAGCGGCCACCATCATGACCTATAACCCGAAGACATGAGACATAAGCTGGCCGTATACAAAACTTTTATTTCATTCGTTATAGCATTCCGCAACTGAAAAATCTTGGATATTACACGTTACACGCATTTTTTAGTTTTGGAAGCCCGAACTAATAAATAGTGTCATTAATAAACTGCCCGGGACTGGATTTTTATAAGTATTGGGGTTGGATAGATGATATTTTCTCTAGATTTGATTACACTACACGCATTTACCAAAAGTTGATATGACACGCCTGAGTATCCGCTGTTTTAGATAAATTGGTACATATCTTATTACCAATGAGAATTCCGTCATGAGCTTCAGTGAATAAAAAATCTTCATCATCGTCATCAACTTGTCTTGACCGGCCTGCACTGGACATTTAATGCGTGGTTCGACATTTGATATTATGATGTAAGTTAACCTGGATCATTTCATTATTTTTCAATTTTATATTAACTTTATTATGAGTAGGTATGCTGCATATCATGATTTTTTAAGCAATTGAAGATATGCACTTTGTGACTCTTCGAGAAGGACATAAAATTAAATAAGTTTTTTTGGAGATAAAAATATACATAGTGTATTTAAAGCCAGTAATTGGTGAACTATGTACCTATACAATACGTAAGACTTTTTATAAGATTGCGAGAGGAATATAATATGGATAAGAGCTGTAGTGGCGACGAGGACGGATAAGAAGTGAAGATTGGGAATAGTAAAAACCACGGCTCTTTTTCAATTTCTTGTCATTCGCTGAGATTTCATGAGTCTCTCCAGATCTCTTTCTTGAGCTGTTTTCTCATTCTCTCTCAACATCTTATCCCACCAAAAACAACCCTGCTAAACCAAATTATTAGTTTATCAGCGATTTTGTACTTTTCGTATTTTTCAACCTTTTTTATCATAAAAAACTACTTGACTTGTCCTTGCACAAAGGCTTTTGGGTTGTAAAACGTCCTAATTTACGATTAGTTATAAAAAACATATTGGCACACTCATAATTACTTTTAAGGTATAAATGCAATAAAAATGAAAAGCTTTATATTTAAATAGAATGGCAATTAGTTGTAAATATGGCATCTGAAATTCATACGCTTCATGTAAAAAGGTATTGTAGTAGCGATCATAAAATTTTGCAAACTGCAAATTTTTGTCGCAAAATGTGGATTTGCATGCACATGGTTGTAATGTAGCGGAATCTCTTGTGGAAGCGGTTTTGGAAAAGGCAACTGGGTTAAATATAATTATGTTTGAACTTTCTATAATTTGCAGAGGTTGCTGTGAGTGCACTACTTGTGAACAGTTTGTTACTACCACTTCATCAGCCAACGAGATTCCTGGTGGTGACCCAACCTCAATTGTCAAAGACTGCACACACCCACTTAAACCTCCCTTTTGGGTGTTATCTAGGCCAAGCCTACAAATAAATAAAAGTTGTGTGAAGCTTATCTCTCATAAAACTCAGTGACATGCCTTCAAGTGATATTTCAGATGGACAACAGTATTCAACATGGGTAAGTAAATTAGCAATCGATTGAGTACCATATTTGAGCATTTCTTTGAAAAACCAACTGATTGAAACCCATTTTTATCTTTGAACAGACTGGACTCATATTCATGTTCAACTTAATCGTAGGCACAGGAGCACTCACACTTCCTGCTGCCTTTGCAAGCGCCGGATGGATTCTCAGTTTGTGTATAATTTTGCTGCTGGCATTTATGAGGTGTGTGTTTGGTTATTTTATTTAATGTCCCAAAATGCCCCAAGTATCTAGTTAAACTGTGATTGTGTCAAAGTGAAGTAAAAATGTTTTGTTTCTTTTATCTTTTCATGAACAAAGTTTCGTCACTGTCACATTCGTCATTGAGTCAATGTCAGTAGCAAATGCGATTCTTTGGAGGAGGAAGATAGACAGAGGTCGGAGCTATGACTTTGACAGTGGCGACAGTGCTATACTCATCAGTGCCGCTGCTCCAGGCAGAAGGCCGCAGCGTGAAGAAAGGGATCCGTTGATCCCCCCTGAGCTGGCACATCACCCCTCCGAAAGCTTCGCGAGTGTGTCAGATTTCGAAATTAAGGAAAGAACTGAAATGGTAAGAACATGAATAACGGTATATATTTTTATATGAATTCATAAAATGATTGGTGGCTACAATGACATGATTGCTTTTGAATAGGGTCGTATGGCAGCTATGTTCTTTGGAAAGACTGGAGTCTACGTCTTTTACGCTTGTCTTGCAGTTTATCTGTATGGAGATTTAGCCATTTATGTTGCAGCGGTCTCAACATCCTTGAGAGATGTCTTCTGGTGAGTTACGCTTTTTCTGTGAAGAAAGTTTAATTGCATTCATTGACTATTAACTTATCATATGACTTTCTATCGCCTGATTTGACAGCACGTTTACCCCCACCAATATCACAAACAACACAGAAATCCCTGATTCAGAAATCTGCTGGGTTATGAATGGAACGTCAATCGACAGATTCCAAGCGTACAGGATATTCACTGTGATGTTCATCCTGACCTTGGGACCTTTTGTATTCTGCAATGTCTCGAAAACGAAATATCTTCAGATCGGAACAACCATCATGAGATGGCTAGGTAATGGGCCACATTTAATTAAAAATGCAATTAAGATACCTAGTGGAATACGCAAACATAATTGATTATTTTTATTTCGCGTGCGTTTATAGCCTTCGGAGTGATGATATCCCTGGCCTTGAAGATTCTACTGAAAGGAGAGGGTAAAGGTCACCCCATTAAAGCTAATTTCTACGGTCTTCCCAACCTCTTTGGAGTCTGTGTCTATTCATTCATGTGCCACCACTCCCTCCCTTCGTTGGTGACCCCGATCAAAGAAAAGAAGAATTTATTTAGAATGTTCATGCTCGACTACGGACTCATCACCGTTTTCTACCTTCTGCTCGCCTTCACCGGAATCTTTGCATTTGACAATCTTCGTGATCTCTACACCCTCAACTTTGAGCCCAACACTTCCTCCCCCTCGGTTTCCATTCTGATGAAAACAATCAACTATTTCCTCGCCTTATTTCCAGTTTTCACGCTCAGTACCAACTTTCCCATTATTGCGATCACACTCCGGAACAATCTCAAGTCGCTCTTTAATATTCACGATGACAGCGGCGTGGGACTCTCAGGTTTGACCCATTACTGCTCCCAAATCCTTTTCCCTTTGATGGCGATCGTTCCTCCATTCATTGTTTCCGTTTTTGTGGAGAATGTTCAGTTCCTCGTGGGAATAACGGGTAGTTACGCAGGAAATGGGATTCAGTATTTAATTCCGGTAGCGCTTTGCTATAGGGCGAGGCAATGCTGCAGATCCAGTTTTGGGATGGATGTCAACCCATACGCGTCACCCTTTAGACACAGAGGCTGGCTCTGGTTCGTTTTCTCATGGGCAGTAATGTCAGTTGGGTTTGTGACAATTAATCATGTCTTGAGTTTTACACGGTTTCTTTAAAACAATTTGTTAATTTTTTGTATTATTTTTTGACAAGTCAAAAGTTAAACTGAATGTACAATTATTCATTTTTTTTGCATTTTTTAATGAAAAAGGGTACATCTAGATATTTCTCAGTTAAATTTATATTTTTTAATGAAAAAACTGAAAACACATCAACCGTGATTGATAAGTACATTAACACAACAAGTATCAGATTATATATATCAGTAATCTTTTCACGTTTTACTCTAATTAATTACTTATATGAGAACGAGCTGTAAAACTGTGTAAACGAGATACAAAGTTGGAGATTCTAGTCTGTAGTTCTCACTGACTCTTCATTACGCTATATAATTAATGACTACACTAATTATCCCATATACCGTAAAATCCCAAATAGACGCCCTGTCCTGAATACGCGCCCCTTCCCTATAGACGCCCCGGCGTCTACTAACTAAAAAGTCGACGGAGCACTTT
>JAQIXX010004334.1:0-16576 GCA_034700605.1 Willowsia nigromaculata
CCCAGTCATTTTCTACGGTCTCCACTGGATGTCTCCTTGTAAACCAAGTCCCGCTGGATATTGGCTATTAAAGGAATGCTCGACGAAGTGGGACTTCTTGGAATTGAATGGAGGGCATATGGAGCACGTAGCAGCTCTAGTTGTCAAAATAATAATATTTCTTGGAAACCATGTGGTAATGGCATTTGGGTTTAATGTAAGCCTGTTTGTCGTTTCTGGATTGCAAGTTTTGTGTCCACTGAGCGTAGCAAGATTCATTGATCTCTTTGGTGAAAACTTATTGAAGTCTTGAGAGGGACATGTATATAAGATAGGTATGATGTACAGAAATATTCAAGTACTGGGCAGACTTTTAAACGAGATACAACAAAAGTTGTTAATGACAGTAATACTTGTGGTTTGTACGTTTCTGCCAGCTATTTGTACCGCATCATTAGTTCAGATCCCGTGGATGTATGGAAATTTGGTAATGTTAGTTTTGTTTACAGTTGTAATTTTGGAGTGCTCATCATTTATTTTGGTGGCGTTGGGTGTGTTTGCCAGCTTGCATGTAAAATCTAAAACGGTGTTTGAAAATTTAGAAACAAAATTTATTGTGAATCCGGAATTACATTCACGATTTGATATGAAGTGGAAGAGAAAGTTTTACAAGTCATGCAATATGATAAAGGCTAGATATTTGCCTATTAACTATGTTGATCAGTTGACTCCTTTGAGAGGTTTAGATGTAACAAACGCTCTCACAGTACAATTTCTACTGCTCACATCTAACTAAAAGATTTTAAAATAGCCTGATCGATCTCACTACAGAGTTTTCGTTTACTTCTGACCATCCGGGGCTCTGCATTCAAGCCCCTTTGGTAGGTTTTAAGTATAGACAATCTTGAGTTATTGGATGCATTTCTAGATGCGTCGGGAATCTGGATTCCAATCCAATGCTAAAAAAGCCACATGAACGTGGAAAATATCAGATTTATAAAGAATGCAACAAAAAAGGGCAGCTGAACCTGCACGACTGCATTCGGCATTCAATGAACAACAAGAGTAATCAGTAATATTTATGTCCACTCCAGTTCAACAAACTCTGTAGTAAAAGCATTTCAGTTATACTTTTGCTACAAAATCTACTTAAGAGCAATTTGAATTTATGAATTTCAGTTGGCTGCAACAAGAAACATACGTAAATCTTTGGGACATTCTACAGATGCTGGGAAAAGGAACATGTGACAGTGCTCAAGACGACAGTCACTCAAAATGTTAGTTATTGTTATTTTGGTAGGTTCTGCCGTGACTTGCCATTCAAATATAAGATTAACTATAGGCCTTATTCTTTATGGCATTTTTTGCACATGAATCTAGGAAATACTTTAAACCTACTCCTCAAATCGAGTAAGCGATAAAATATTAGACATACTCACCGTCGGATCAATAAAATTTGGCGCAGGAGTTGAAAGAATTAGGAAAATAGAATTTTGCTTTGAAACGCCCCTTTACAGCTTACTGGGTTATATATCAATTTAGTGCAACACGGCAGAAATTAAAACCAGTGGCATAGATATTTTTCTTCTATGAAAAATATACACCATACATAAATGTAATTACAAAAATAAGTCGACGCCATTATATTAAAACGTAAGAAAATTTGTTTCAGATGGAACATGCAAGCACCCACATTCATTTATTATATAATTGAAATGTTTATTTAGCCAAATATTGATATAACAAATGAACTGCAATTTATAATCTTCAAGATGTTACACAATTTTATATTCAAATTATAGTTTATTACCTAAATTGTATAATTTCTACAGCAGCAATTGTCACTTGTAGAAGCTTTATAACTTGTTTATCACAAATTTACATCGGTACAATGCAAAATTTTAGTTCTCATGGGAAAAAGGAAGGGTAGTTCATTTTGAAAACAACACCGGGAAGGTGTTGGTTATCATGGCATTGCAGTAATTCACAAAGAGGAAATGTGTCACAGAGCAATCTATAATAATACTTTCAAAGGAATGTTTCCCTAGCCTCAGCAACACCTCTCAAAACACTTTTCTTCGTGTTAGTTACTCAGAGTTGTATTCGGAAAAACCTTGAGCTGAATGGTAGGATTAGGCATAATCTATCTTAGTTCTATACTTTTACTAGGACTATATCCCAAAAAACTTTGTAAGCTACCAAATTCTTTCACTTACATAAACCACTTATTGTCATGTGTCATTTTACCCTAAAGCAGCCCCACTTGTTGAATTTCAATGAAGACTGTGGAGTTTAAGGGTGATCAAAATATTTTCCAAGTATTTATTATGGCTCTTTTCACCCACGCCAGAAGTTCCTTTTAGAGCACGTGTAAGTGTATCTCTGAGAATCCGAAAATATAACAACCAACATTGCATTACAGAAACATTCCAGAAAGTCTTGAATATCAATAGAACCCTTCGTTTTATTATTTTTGCTCCAATGCCCTCTCAAAGTTCTGCTGGCCTTGTCATAAGTAGAAGTAAAATCGTTACACAAAATGCCCCGTATCTTTAAATCCGTATAAATCAAATATTATCTCTTTTCTTTATGTAAAAAACGAATAAGCCTCTAACTAGTTGTGTAATGCTTCTAGAAATATTGTTCTAACTTTCTTATTCACATAAATAATACTTGCTCCTGGATAAATTATAATTATAAAACGAACTAAGATTTTATATAGCCCTCTTATTCCACATTTGCGCTTCTCAAATAATGCCACCAGTTTTCAAGTTAAAAGTCGAAACTTCAATGTTTGTTTTAAGGTGGGAATGATTCAAATTTAATGTGACATCGCATGGATTTTTAGAAACATGTTGCTGATCTAATTAGTAATCCTAACAAAATGTGCTACAAGAGTGCTCTCTCTCTTCGCTCAAGCAATAAAAAAATTTCACATTTTATACGTATTCAGGTATTTTATTTTTAGCTTTAGTTTCCATCAGTTCTAACACACTATTTGTTTATCCTTTTTACTTCTCATCACACCAGCATACAGCATCATTGTTTACACGAAAAATATATTTTATACTGTCCAACAAAATGCATAAAACATTACATTATGTAAATATTGTAATTGTTTAAGTAAACATAAAACGCTTTCTTCAAACCGTTGCTGCGCTTAAATAAAGCATAGTTAACGCTTTAGGAATCCAGCCAACAAAATATTTTTGAGTAGTCCAGTATTAAAAGGGCTTACGACAAACTACAAACTACGTAGGCTTAACATTTTAAAAGGTTTTTCTTCCCTGGTAAGAAGCACATAAAATTAGATTATGTACCATTCTGGCAAAAGACAACTACAAGTGACTCAGGGTTTTTAGGTTTAATAGGAGGGATATTGTGAAATTTTTCTTTAGGCAAGATTACTATATGCTTTCTTTAAGTCCACTCTACAAAACTACTGAAAATGATCACATCTGCGATTATTTAACAAAAATGGTTTGCTAAGGGAAATATTTTGCTATATAGGTGGTTACATAAAACAGATTTTCAGAAATAAACGGTAATCATCGTGAACTTTCCTGTTTTCCTTTTTCTTCCTTTTATGTTAAGTTCATGTGCACCAATATACCAGGTAAACAAACATGCGTCAACGATTTCAGTATAATTTTGGAAATTGTCAATAAAATTCAGAATCTACAGCACAAAGCTCATGTGTACACATGAGCCGCTTCCCAATGATTGGGTCACACAACTAACTATTTTAATTCAATTACGTTTGCTAACTGATATCCTACTTATATATAATGTTCATTATCTCTAAGCGTATACTAACGCTCTCAGGCGTTTTGTTTTTTGTGTAAACACACGTGCACAAGTAATATTCTCAGAAGCCCTTAAACAGATCCAGGATTGGATTCATTCTCCTTAAAAACACTTTACATAACTAAGAAATATACTTGCTAGATACTCTACTTTAATTCAACAGCTCTGATACGCATTTTCTTAGCACGTTCTTTGTCCACTTAGGATGTTTAAAAATAGAAATTTGGACTAAAGCGTATACACACTTTTTTATACCCACCTATCTTCCGAAAGTGTACTCAAGATTTATTTAAATTGCATCTAAGAGAAGTCCCAATTTATATAATCCTTTTACAGGGGATACAGACTTAAGCATCTACAAAGTAATACCAGGTACTTTCTAATGTACTTACAAGAGATATTATACATTTATTTTTTTTATTTTGAATAACAAACGACTCAGGGCTTTATACAAGGACGTGAATTTTTTGTGAAAGATTGTGACAAGAGATAATCTTATAGTGAATCTATCCATGTTTGTTCAAGAGAAAGAATTATTTGCTTCTTTTTAAGCCTTCTGTTTCCAAATGAATCTATTACGGATATATGTTTTATATTACGTATCTCAGTCATTAATTTTATACACAGTGAATACCATAAACTATTTTAGATAGAATCTAACAGAAAAAATATAGTTTATTTCCAATCTTCTACACATTTATTGTCAGCTTAGGTGCGCATTCATTCCACTGCTGCATATTGTGTTGTGAAAGAAATTCTGAGGAACACGTGGCCGTTTTGTGGTCAATCATCTTCGTATTGTTCTGGAGATCTGCAATCCAATATATAAGTATATTTTTAGAGAAATAATCAAGTCAAATGTCTACGGCATTTAAGAAAATACTCACATTTCATGTGGTAATTGATTTTGATTTGGTCCAATAAAAGAATACAGAGTTTCTTCAGTAATAAATCAGGCTTCCATGTGGGTGACGCATTACTGATTGAATTTATAGTTTTTATTTGATTGGGTTTCCGTAAACTTGCATCGAATGAAACTGCATTTGAAATCAAAAAGATAACCTGCAAAATTTTAAAATAGAATTAATGAAGTGAAGATTTGGAACACCGCTAATCAAATATTGCGAATATTTACTTACAGGGGTTTTGGGGTACACATGTGGCTTCTTCTCCTCCACGGAGAATAAGTCAGGAAAAATTGCCCTTCTTCTGGTATAAGCGAACATAAAAATAATACATATTATCATAAATATGACAAAGATAAGAGTTGAAGATAACGTCGCCTTAAAAATGTTCATGATGGAGCCTGTAGATGTGTTGTCTAGATGTTTCTATTCCTTTTGGCTGATACTTTGTCTTTGTTTATACTGAAGTCACTAAACTTAAGTATTTTAAACTTTGATTTTGTTATATCGCATTCAAACAGGTTTTTCAAATGTTACGTGCACTTAATTTTATGAATTACACAAAACGGTGGCTTTTGGAAAAGCCTACTTGCGAATTGGTTTGTACAATTTGTTTACTTGTAAGTAATGCGCGATAAAATTAGTAACTATCTCTTGTATGCAAAGGTTGATGGGCCAAGAGACATTCCAGTTTTGGCGATGAATTTTGAAGATTTTATATGTTTAGAAGTTGTATTGAAAATATCACCTGAAGTGACTAGAGCTTCATATAGAGATTTTTTCTGTGGTACTCTTTCCTTGCTCGTGACCGGAGACAAACTGCCTTGGCGTTGAGCGGAAACCTCACATTTTCCTCTTGTGATCCCATTACCCATTCTGTGGCAATCCCTGGAGTGCTAGCACATCCGTAGGTGTATGATGTCGTTGTTCTGTGATTTTATCCACGTCCCTCTAATATTTGATGTGGTTAGCGCATGAAAGGTTAATCTTTGGTATTTTGCTTTGCTTTCTATACTTCTGAGCATTGGTTGTTGTTTCAGTGTTATTTTTACTTGAAAGAAAACTGCCTCTTAATAAACTAGAAAATTTTCAAACTATGACGATGACGCTAAAATTCAAACTTCATGATGCCTTAATGTATGCAATCGGGGAAATAAGCAAACAAAATTAAATTCAGTTCATAATTTTATAAACTAGCACTTATGATAAGTGCATTTGCGAAAAAGTGTTTTGTAAGTTCTTCGTTTCAACCTTCACCTATTATATAATGAGCCCAAAAATCACAGAATGAATATAATGACATCAGGTATTGGTATTTGGATGTAATAATAATAGTAGAAACTGTATTTCAGAAGAAGTTACTCCTGAGTTACATCATTTGTCACCAACCCGAAAAAAGGTTGATTAAAGTAATTAGTCTAGCTGAAAATAGATAAATTTCAATTTCTACCACCTTACCATGTCGATTTGTTTGAGAATAGGAAACATTCATTATATTACTACGCTTCACAAAATCAGGATGAGTTTGAGATTCTGCTTTCAAGCTGTCATACTTTATGATGTCATTTCTTCTTTTCAGAGGAAATACACGGTACAAAGCCTTCATCTAGATACCAAAAACAAACTAAGATGTAAGGTCTGGAATCAATCGATTTGAAACAAGCTACAATTTGCTGGAAACATAGACTTATTGGTCTTTAGTGAATAAATCCTCTACAAGTTCTATTTTAGTATTCTCAGCTTCAAAAGCTTCATGCGATTAATTTCATATTTTCAGGGTTTGAGTGTTACTATTTCTCGCACTCTTTCTTTGACTTTTGTCATTGCTTTTGTTTCCACAGTTACAATTTAAACATGCTATGGTATCGACTAATGGAGCTGTGATGCAATTATGAAAAAACGTATGAAATGCAAAGAAAAATTTCTGAGATGATTCAACGCAAAAACTTAAATATTAAGGCTTTAGCTCTTTGGGATTTCATGCATAAACTTCATTGGTTTTGAACTGATGCCTTTGTCTCCGAAGTAAATTTGGTCTAGTTTACTTGTTTTAATGAACAATGCAGAATCAACTATGTTTGCATAACTTGCAATTATTTGACAATCATTTTGTTTGATTGAGAAAGTTTCATAATCAAGAAAATTCCTACATTATAAGCTGTGTTTCATTTTGTTTTCATATTTTCTTTCAATTCCACATTAGTGTTTTATTTTTTCTTTGGTTTTTACGGAATGTATTATTATGTTTGGTTTGTCACGAAATTCATAATAAATGATTGCGCAACATGTTATAACATCAAAACGCGAATTTCGCCATGATGAAATTTGTAATATATTAATGACACAAACACAAAAAAACCTGTTGGTGGAATACTGTAACTTGTGTTGCCAAGCTAATTATATTAAGACTTATCATGCTGTAAAATGTGTAATGCTAAATAAAAATAAACAATGACATAAACTAATGAGCATTTGTTAGAAATGTAAAATTTCTTTTCTTTCATGTAAATTAAATAAAATTTGAATAGTTAAGGTTATCATCCTGTTATGTGGAAAATATTTTGCATTTCCAAAATACCACAAGTATGGATTGCATTATTGGTGTTACAACTTTGTTTTTTAACTAATAAGTGAGTGATGTGGTACAACGTATACGATTCAGAATTCACGAAGTTTTTTATGAAAACATGTTGCGTACTAGAATTGACGCTCTTCTCAGGGTATTCATCAACTTCAGGTTACATACATTGAGTAAAGACCTAAGTCTTTGCAGGGGGTTTCAGCATATGAACTTGTTGTGGCAGAAAAATCATTCTCAAGACATATAAATCTTTCTTCTGTGTACTAAATGTAATGCAATATGGAAGGTAAACTTAATGTAATACTGTTGAATACTCATGATATTTCAAAGTCGTCAGTAAATTGAAATGTCGAGTTCCTGAGCCTTCCACGACATATATTTTTGTGTATGTTTGTATTGTCAATCAGAATTATTATTTGACTTATGGTTAGTTGCATAGTTCATCTGAATCGACGTGCTTTACAAGAACCTAATTTAGAATACACTAGTTACACATTCAGCTTATCATATAGTGTTGGAAAGTGTTTTAACATGTTGATACATATGTTTGTAAGTGTACTGCTTGCTAGAGATCTAGTGAAAGATTTCGGATGAGAAATACAAAAACATCTTCTGCCCACAGGTATGCATGTTTGTTTTGACACATATGAAAACCAACGCTATACATTCAAATGTATGATGCTAGCTGAAATAACAAACTTCCAGCATAAAGCATTATACCAAACAAATTGAATCCATGACATCTTTAAACACAAGACAAGTTATTTATAAAAAAACGATTTGCATTCTCACTACATTAATCACCGGTTAAAGTTTAACATTGCTACTTTATGCATAAATATTTTTAAGATGCTATAGAATATAATTTGAGATAGGTGTCTCACTTAAAACAAAATATTACAATTCAACAGGAATTGAGAATAAAAAAGTTTCAACTTTTTAATATTACATTACAAATACTAATTTACATTCTTTCTGCTCTGTAAAACATTATTTTCACTGTTATCTCAAAAGTTTAGGATAGTCAATGATTTTTTTAACATTGAGGAAAATATGAAGGTAATGATCCATCCTTTTCAGGTGCAAATCTATCTATTCTTGAAATCATAATATAATCGCGAACCACAAAACCACTCGTAATGATTGACTTGTTATTCTGAGCTTTAACTTTAAAGTGACTATACTCGTTGAATTTATACGATGACTCTGAAGTTTCATTCTAAATATTTTCTCTTTATTTTTCCCTTTGACTAGAGGTTTCTTGCTATTGCACGTGTGGGTGTAGCTCTGAGGATTCGAAATATAGTAAGCAACAAATAAGCTCTAGAAACCTACAACATGGCTTCGTAATATCAAAACAACCTTTCTTAGAAAATTGAGTCTCAGTTTTCTCACAAAGTTGTATGGACTCTGCTCCTACGGGTTTCCAAAACTATAACACCAAACCAGCATTGTGCAAGAAAATGTTCCAAACCAGCATTGTGCAAGAAAATGTTTACGTTACAGCTCTTTTAATTAAAAAGTTGGTTAGACAGTATTAGTGGTTTACTGTCGTAGCATATTCTTAGAATCTTTTGTAAGTTAATTAATAGTTTCATTCTGCTATTCGCAATAACAAATGAATGTACATCTAAAACAATGTGCGCAAAGTTTCCTAACCTACTGTTATTATATTTTGTAACAACCTATTCTCATGTTAAAAGTGTGAAAGAAATGCTGATTTTTTATTTATTGAAAATTTTCTACCCGTGAAAAAATGCTTTCACAAAATGTTTTTGCTTTATATTTGATCCTGAAGGTTCAATATTTCTTCATTAACTTTGAACAATATTTCTGACTTTGCATGTGATAATCATACTGTTGGGTTTCAGTGGCAAATCTTGTGTAACCCAATTAGGCATGCTTTCTAATTTAATTCAAGAAACTTCATTCTCTTTGTTCCAGCTTTTGATGTCATGAAACTATAAAATGGTTTTTTGCAATTTTGTACATATTTTTATGCTTGATTTTTTGTTTTGTTCTCTTAAACATATTGCTTGTTTAGTATTTATTATGAGGTACAGAGCACATTAAAGTTTATACATAATTTTTTTCTCACTTACCAGCAAGTGTATAATATATTTATTATGTTGTTACGTCTGCAATATTTTCTAGACGACAAACTAACAATAAGTAACTTCAACAATTCAAAAGGTTGTATTTTTCTTCACGCATTAATACACGCAAGAAAAATTAAATTATGTGCCACTCTAGCAAAAATGACAACGGGTAACTCATTTGCTTACTTCATTAGTGAGAATATTGTGCTTTCTCTTTTGGCAAAACTCCTACGTAGTGTCTAAAGCTTGTGCTCTGAACTACACATAATTAGTACGCATCTCAGGTTTCCTAATAGAAATGTTTTTCTACGGGGATATTTTTAGCCAAGGCTGGTTGTTGAAAACGGTTTCGCAGATACAAGAGCACGTATATTGAATCATTCTGTTTTCTCTTGCTCTCGTGTTTTATGTATATTATGTGAACCAAGATACTGAGAAAGTAAACAAATATACGTCAACGATCGCAGCATGATTTTAGAAATTGTCAATAGAATTCAGAATCTGCAGCATGCATGAAGTTGTTGTTTACACATGAACTGTTCTTTGGTTAGGTACCCAAAATAGCAATTTGAAATCAGTCATTATTGTTTACTGGTACTCTGCTTGTTCCGATACATTTAATTTTCATTAAATTATTTGTATATTAACGCTTCGGGACGTTTTTTGTGTAAACACACGTGTGCATGTAATAATATTGGAAACCCTTAAGAAGTAAACAAGATTGACTTGGTGTTTCTCAACAACATTTCACATAACTGAGAAATGTATTTCATGTTTAAAAATAGATCGTATGGCTACATGTTATACACATTTTCCTATAGCAAAGTACCTTCAGAAACTCCGATGTACATTCGTTTTCATTTTTTAAAATGCAAGTATCAAGTCTAGTAAACCTTTCGATGGCGTTCTAGACTGAATGAGTAATTTTAGATTGAATGGGCGTACTCTAGCTTTAGCTCAAAAAAGATATTACCTACAAGACATTAATACAATTATCCTTAGAAAATACGAAGAGATTGAGGGCTTTAAAGACTATAGTCTACAATTTGAAAAAGAATGTGATCATGCAGAAGAGAATCTCTTTACATTTGTTCAAGAAAAAGATTTTTCTTAAAAGAGATAACATATGCTTTCAGGAATAACTTTTCAAACCTTAATCCATTTGGAAACTTCACAAATTGTTGTATTTATACGTGTATAACGCTATTACAAATTTCACAACTTTTTACACGCTCACTAACAACATAGGTCTTCTTTCATTTTGATTATGCAAAATATTATGTTTTGAAAGGAATTTGGAATGAAGAGTGGCGGCTTTGTAGTCGGTCACCTGCTTTTTTTGAAGATCTAGATTTCAATATGTATACATATTTTAGGACAAATCAATGTAATTAAAAAATTTGACTGCTTTTGTGGAAGTACTTACATTTTATCTGGTAATTGAATTTGATTTGATTTATTAAAATAAAACAAATTTTCTTCAAGAGTGAATGTGGCTTCCATGTTGGTGACGGGCTACTAATAGAATTTATTGGATTAAATGCACTAGATTTCTGTAAATCTCCGTCACATGAAACTGCATTCGATACCAAGAATATGGTCTGCAAGAATCACACAATTTTATTTAGTAAGTTAAACTCATCAAAGTATTCTGTACATATATATTGGTGGAATGCTTACAGGTGTTTTGTGGTTATAATTGCTGTTTATACATGCATTCCCTTTATCCACTGAATACATTACAGGAAAGATTGACCTTTTTCGGGTAAAAGTGAACATAATGATAATACATATTACAATAAATATGACAAAAACAACAGTTGAAGAAAACGCCGCCTTAAGAGTATTCATTGTCGCTCGAGTAGTTGTAATGTTCAAATGTTTAGTTTCGTATTTGCTACCCACTTTGCTACAACATTACTTTTGCTGTATTATTAATTTGTAATTTGTTCTTATTCACTTGGGTTTCTATACTAAAGCACTTTAAACTTCGTTTTTAGGTCACGATTATGAGGAATTTACGACAATATTTTACAAATCCACACGCACTTAGCCTGTGTACATTTCTTCTTCATTGTCACTAGTCACTCACAGCGTTAGTTTTTAAAAATATAATAGTGCTTACTAGTTTCTTAAGATGTTGTATTTAGAAGAATCGCTTGGTATTAATCGCATGTATATTGCTTAAGCAATGCGAGGTAAATTTGGTATAAAGATCTTATAGACAAAGAATGAAAGTCAGGAATACATTTTGATTTAGAAAAGGAACTCTGAAGATTTAACAAGTGTATAAATTGCGTGCAAAATTATCACTGGATGCAGAAAGAGCTTCATAGCGAGCATTTGTCTGGGTTGTTCTTCCCTCTAAAGTGGTCGGTAACACACTGTCTGTGATGCTGACTAGAAGCCTCACTTTTACTCTTGAAGCTCCACTCCTCTTCATGTAAGTATCCTTAAAGTGAAAGCAAAGCTGTGTTTTCTTGATACCTAAACAGAATTTTCTAGCATAAGGCATCAATGTTCAACGCAGTTAGCGTATAAAAGCTAATGCACTAATTTTTTCCTTTTCACTATATGCTTTTAGGCAATATGTTTTGTTTGAACTTTTGAAGTGATTATATTTCTTTTTAAAAAGTACAGTCAACGCTATGAGAATTCAAGGGGAGCAGGGTTTTGGTCTCTTGTAAATTCCATCCTTTACTATCATAGTGGACTGGCACACTATAGCCTGATGTGGACTCGTCCATTATCACCTTCAATGTAAAATCGCACAAACCTTTACATTGCCCGCTTTTTATAAAGTGGGAAAATTATTTTTAGTGGGTTGTATATAAATGCGGGGGAGTTTAAAGGAAATTGGAAGCTCATAAAAAAGATGAATAATCCTACAAGTCATGATTTGCCGCGTTTCTCGTCTTCACATGTACCATTTTTACCCCAAAAGTCCACTATATGTATGTATGACACAAAATGGGCCCAAGGAAACAGAAATTTGGTTTCTTACAAATTATGTCCACTATAGCGTAAATTGAGCTTCATAAGAGACTTTTTCACTATTGGTTTTCGGGATTAGATTTTTTGTCTACTACAAAGGAACGTCTCCTATAAACGGATCTCTTATATATAGTGTTGACTATAAATCAATTAGGACTACAGTCTAAACCTACAACCTTTGATGATGCCCAAAAGCAATTCCATGTTGCCATAACGTATGAAATTGGGAAACCATGCCCTTTAATACATGAGTTGCTGACATATATTCCATATTATGCATTTATGTAGAAATCAATTTGTAGGATTTGCGTATTAACTTTCACTGTGATATGAGGGACCTAAAGGGTAACAAATAATGACATGACGGGTACTAGGAAAGTAACAAAGTAACAAAAAAAGCTTTATAGTATTCCTCACAATACTACAAATCCATATCATTGGCTATCAAGTAACTACAAAGTTTATTATGAACACATACAAGAGTAGCCGACAAAACGAAAGTTTTGAATTCACTCATGACCTTATGCTGTTACATTTGATGTGAATAATATTGGGAATTCACATTTAACTATTATGCTAGGTTTAATCAGTATTGCTTTCATGTTGTCGTTATTTGCGATAATATCATTGCTTTTGTGGTGAAATTCATTATGCTAAACTAACATGTTTGCATCAAAAACCACTAATTTTCAAGGTCTATAAAACAACATGTTGACATAACTACTTGTTAAAAGTTCAGTGACAAAAAATTACTCGTTTTTTAGTTTTTATTTAGTTTTCTAAACTTTATAATTTACATTCGAGTAAACATATACATATACACAGTGAGAAAGTAATGCCGCATGTTTTTGTGGAATATTTCATTGCTTCGACTTCATGATATTTGTATCTGTATAAACATGTGAGTAGTAATAATTTGCAGCCTGCTCATAAACGAAAAAATTCAACTCAGTAAAGTTTTATAGAATTCACTTAAATCAATGTGTGCATCCAATTTTTCACATAAGTTATATTTAACCGTGTTTTCCTTGACGTCAATTGGACTGGAATGCTGGAATGCGTCACGACTGCTTTAACGGTGTTCCAAACAAACGGGACATTTCTTGGAATCTTCCACGACAAAAACCAAACTTCAAAGTGCAGCTGGCTCGGGTTTTTTAAATCCTTAGTAGGCTTAAAATTTGTTTATTTCTTAATAAAGTAAATTTTTCTAGTTTATTGGTTATTATGGATCTTAACTATTATGCCAAACTTGTAATTTGTTTTACAAACATTTGCAATGTTATGCTTTGGGAAAGGTTTTGGGAATTGGGAAAATCTCAGAATGAAATAACAATTCAATTCAATTCAAACAATTCTTACACAATACATGTACTATCATACTTGTTATACGGACCATGGTATACTGCTCATTTTTATATCAGGCTGTTCTTTGACCTTTCCCTTACACAATACTAACATTATCTGATAAGTTTCTTTTAAAATATTTAACACTTTGGATGTAACATGAAAAGCATAGCAGGCAAAGCAGTTGCCGTCGTAGAATCTACACAAATATGATTTCATAGATTGGTAACGACACCCCTTAATCTAAGTTTCCTAGAATAAAGTACAATATATATTAATTTTAAAACACACAAACAAATTTTCATTAATTTGGAACATATTATTTGCGTTCTAATGAAATGTGGTAAGCAACGAGTGTACGTTTTTTTAACTTTAATATTATTGCATATTATATACTCAAATCGTGAAAAGTTTGCATTTTAAATGCTTACGTAGAAACAATGTTAATTTTTCCGTTGTGAGTCAATGTTTTTAATATTAACTAAATTAAAACAATATTTTACCGTTCCCATTTACAGTTTTGAAGTTTCATTACTCTCGTTACTTCCGTATGCACACAACTTTGTTGTTCTAAATTTGAAGCATTAATACAGCAAATTAAAATAATAAATCTACACGTGCAGTGGGGCAAGGAAATGGGTTGATTAATTAAATTGCACTCTGCTAGCAACAAATCGTGTCCATAAGTCGTTTTCAAGTTGGGTATTTCAATAATTTTAAATGTGGCATTTTTTATTTTGCACTGCGACTGCATTCACTCAACAACTCAAAGCTATGGTTTCCTCAGGTTTCTGGATTTGCTGGACAACCCAGTCCATTAAATTCTTGATTCGGTGTCAGCTTCAAATAATACGAGCAGTCTCTTTTGGGTCAGTTCCGCTTTCATTGTCGCAAACCAAAATCGTGTCTTTTAAAAGTAGTACTTTTTCAACCAATGCATTGCATTTCGTAAGATTTTGTCACACATCGTTGTACTCAACAAAAGGGATCCTCTATGCAAAGCACTATCTTGTAAATGGACATCCATTAACTGGAAATAGTTTGGTTGAATTAGCATTTTGCGTTGTGCCAGCAGTGATGGGCTATCTCATTTTCTCATTTGCATTGTCCAAACGATTGGAACTGTCAGCTCTCTACAATTCAATGTTTCTCAATGGAACTCTCAGAACCTCAAAGTTGCTGAAATTTTTAATATGGAATATGATACTGCTTTCTATTGGAATCTCAACATTTAACGCAGTAATGGTGATCGCTACAAACTGGGATCCGATTATGACAAACCTTCAGCCTCATATTGGAAACAGATACGTCTTCATAGTTTTACGCTGCCTGTTGCGGATGTACGAAATATGGAATTTTTCTTATGTCAGCACTTTAGGATGTTTCATATTGTATGATGGAATGTTTGGAAGCTATGTAGCTTTGTATGAACTGATAGTAGATCTTCATTTCAAGAGTAAAAATAAATGTCAGAAATATTTGAAAGATTCAGTAGAAATTTACTGGGAGGTTCAATTGTATGCGGGGATGGTCAATGACTGTTTCATGGAAACATTAGCGCTGCCAATAAAAATATTACTTATTCTGCTTGCTGTGATTCTGGGAACTGCTGTGTTGGATAGCAAATTGAGGGAAGCCACTACAACTACAGCCTTCTGTGTGAGTTTGTATACACTTTTTAGTGTCTACTTTCTCCTTGCCATGGGTTATGCGTTTCCTGGGAAAGTAAATGCTATCAGTAAGGAAGTACTTGAAACTTGGAAAGGCAACATAGGTCAAATATTCTCAGACAAAAGAATAAGTCATCAGAGCATTCGAGAATTTCGAAAATCTACCAAAGCTCTACAGGAAGTAAAGTTACATTTTGGTGCTAGTAATTATTATGATAAAGGAACATCTTTAGTTATTCTTACTTTTGTTGTTGACACTACAATTAATTGGGTACTTCTAATTAAGTAATATGTACAAAAGAATAATGTTGCTTTATACCACATTAAAATACTTTATTTAGTGAAATTTAATTTCTAAGACTGGTATATCTGGTGATATAACTATTAATCAAGTAAACCTATAAAACATACGTACTGTATGCAAATTTTTTTATGCAAAAATGGAGTAGGATTTAAAATTTGCTTTGCAAATTATGCACATTAAGTCCAATAGCTTTTAACATAGTGTATTTAAAATAAAACAACAAATTAATTTACAATATTTCAGGCATTTGACCCATACACATTCATTAGTTTACCTGGCTAAATACAATTTAAAGTATTTTAAGCCCAAAAGTTGAATTAAAAAACTTTATGATGGCACAAATAAATATCAATTTTTAAGTAAGCAGTACTTGTTATCTTATATAGGTATAATCATAGCATGTACATACCTATTAAAGTTATCATTAGATCAAGATGTTTGCTTACTGTGTTTGTGAGTCACCAATAGACATGGTTTTCATTCTAGAAGTCCATATTCTACATGGCTTGAAATGAATAATAACAACTCATATCATATTTACATTTCGTTTCTAAACATTGTCATGTTACTTTGGGCATGGAAAAATTCACTGAGAGCTAAAATAAAACAATCATGTATGCTGCACATTCTGCTGCTGTATTCGTCAACACAATCAACTTATGATATGTTCACCAACCTGGGCAAAAATCCTCACCAAAATTGATATAAGTAATATGATAAGAAAGATTCACAATAGATTTTATTGCATTTAATCACAAAAAACCCTGAAACTGGTCAAGTAAGTTCTAACATAAAGCCACTCATGAGGCATAATTTCTCGCAAGTCAGCTTGTAGAGATTTCATATCAGGTAGGCAGCCCATATGAAAAAAATCTATTCGTACCAATATT
>JAQIXX010004335.1:0-16576 GCA_034700605.1 Willowsia nigromaculata
GGAGTAAACAACTCAGTGATAAAAAAATCATGGGCCGTATTTTTTACCTTTTCACAATGGCTTTTCTCCATCTTTTAGTATTACATATCACTGGCATATATAGCTTGCTTAGATATTCTAAACGAATAACTCAAGCTCAGCATAGCATGCACCAAGGTAGAATAGAGAAAATGAATGCACTCATCTCCTATGTTACCCCCATTTACGAGTTATCCAATATTATCCAGTAACAGTACTGGATAACACGTAAATGGGGGTAACATAGGAGATGAGTGCATTCATTTTCTCTATTCCACCTTGGCATGCACCATGTATTTCAATAGTCACGAGTTTCATTATGGAATTAGCATGGCAAAATCTGGTGAGATCCAATGAAACCTTTCCATGAGCTAGATGATAATAATATTACCTATATGGAAAATTAGTAAAGTTAATGGATTCATGCATTATATATCTACAATATCACTTGCACTGGAATTTCTCTAAATAATAAATAATTGACGTGACTCGGGAGCCAAATATTTTCTCTTTTTCATATGGCTTTATTAACTCTCAAGTTTTACTTCATATCGCATCGGTAAGTGCAAGGTACAGAACCAAACAGATCAATCCCAATTAGGATAACATTTTTAAATGTCAATGTACAATAAGTATAAAGTAAACAAAGTATACACAATGACGTTTGTTTTTAATCGTAGACAATTTGATTGAGACGCATATGGATAAAAACGTAGTTATTCTCAAATCTGTGTAATTACTCAATATCATAGTGCACAAAATGCACTGCGTACATAGGTTAAGCCCTATACTGGCTGTATCTCTATAACTCTTATAATATGAAACGGTGAATGAGTATAAATGAGTGAAGTTTTCCCAAAAGACTTTAAGGAATAGAATATGGCGTTGTTAACTGAACTTGATACGTATCAGCTTATTTATAGAAATTATCCAGAAAGTTTTCTTTCATAGTCCTTACGTGCTATTTCTTTCAAATGTAAGCTGGCACTTTCACCAACGAAGGATACAAGTTGAGATAAAAATCCGTTCTCATGTTCCAGTAACAAATGCGGGTGGTCGTATTCCTTTTGAAAATGCATAAAATTAGCTGAATGTTGTTTATTAGTATGTATTTTGAATGTTTTACTACTTACCACCATACAACCTTTCTCCATTACGAGAATTTTATCGCAATCCATTACACTTTGAAGCCTGTGGGCTATAGTTATAATTGAGCATTCCCGAAATTTGTCGCGAATTGTGGCTTGAATGAAGGCATCGGTTCTACAAAAATCACACAATCGTAACTAATCGTGCTGCAAAAAAAGCATTTATATGTATATACGAAAGCAATGTAAAAATTACTTTGGATCGCAATTCGCAGTTGCTTCGTCCATCACAATAACTTTGTTCCTGCGTAATAGTGCCCTAGCCAAGCATATTAATTGCCTCTGACCTAATAGTAATGGAATACATATTTTTTATTGTCGTAGAATAGAGAGGTCTGTGAACAATTAGGCTTTCTTTTATCTTTGATTTTGCCTGGTTTACCTATGCTAAAATTATTTCCTCCATCTTCAACTGGAGCATCGAGAGCATTAATTCCTTCTTTCAATTGAACCTGTTTTAGTGCAATAAGGCATGTTAAGGTTGCATAATATGCATGGAAATACGCAGCAGTATAACATGTTTGTACAACGGTACCTCATCTAGGACTCTCCATACGTCAGCGTCGTCATATTGGTTGAATGGATCAAGATTATACCTAATAGTTCCGGAGAAAAGAACTGGGTCCTAGGCATCAATCAATCGTTTATGTATCGGAAAGATTATTATTGCTTTCTTTCATGAGTCATAGTTTAGTACTTGAAGTATTTAAAGTACCTGTGGTATAATAGAGATTTGTTTTCGAAGTTCATGCAGCCCGATGTCATTCACTTTTACTCCATCAATAAAAATGTTTCCACGAGGTTCTGCAATCCTACGGTAAAAGATAATAATATTGTATATTACTTATGGGCAATTTTATATGGGGAACGCAGATTGAATAACCCCGCATATTGGTAGAGCATTAAAACTCTTTTAAATTATTTGTAGGTAGTAGTTGAACGGATATATCTACATAAAACGTGACGCATGAATGACAACTTTCAATTTAATCTTTAATCATTAAAAATCAAAAATATATTCTTATTTTCCATTACCTAAATAATGCAACGATTATACTGCTCTTTCCTACAAAACAGGAAAAAACATGTTATTAAAATTCAAAATTGTTTATAGACATGTTTCAAATATTTAAGTATGTATGTTAAAAAATACCAGCCCCTGTCCGCCCTACAATGCCAATTTTCTCCTGTGATTTAATTTCAAATGAAAGATTCCTCAGGACGTCAGTATCACCGTATGCAAGGGAAACGTTGTCAAATTTTATACTGCCTTCACTTGGCCACTCTGGAGCAGGTTTTTTATCTGCAATATACATTAGGCATCAGTTTAGCCAAAACTAATACATTTGTGTAATTATGTCAGTCAGTACACTTGTTAGATATTACCTGGTTTACTTTCCCATGCAGCTTCTGGTTCCAAGACTGTGTATTCCAAGGCTCTCGCAACACAGGTCATATAATTGTCCACTTCTGCTTGTTCCCTCATACTCCTGAAAAACAATAATGCTAAAATTTTAGCTAGCAGCTTGTATTTTTTATCTTTGGTCTTAGAAAATCTCAAACTACCATTGCAAATTTGTTGTTAAACTTATGGTTGATGTTATAACAAATCCAATTAAACCACCGGCAACATCTAAAAGATATTTCAATGCATTTAGTTATTGCAGACTTCGATATACCGTAAAATCCCAAATAGACGCCTTGTCCTGAATACGCGCCCCTTCCCTATAAACGCCCCGGCGTCTACGGAGTACTTTAGACGCCCCTCTCTTATACGCGCCTCCCCTCCCAGTAGACGCCCCAGTAAATTAGCTTTTCTAAAACTTCTGTGCATATCTTTGCATGTAAGTAAATATACAATACATTTTTTAATTGCTTTTGCCTTAGACGTGTTTCTCAACACAGTGCGAACATAATATTGCATACATGATCTAGTTTTTATCATAAAAGAATGCAGCGCGATGAAGAATTTTTGCAGAACTTTTGAATAAAAAGTCGTGGAAGTAAATAGACGCCTCCCTCTATCACGCGCCCCCTCCCTATAGACTCCCCGGCATCTATGATCTAAAAAACCGGCGGAGTAAATAGACGCCGGGGCGTCTATTTGGGATTTTACGGTACATAAGTAGTTGAATAAATTAGAATGAATCTTCCCTTACCACCAGTTAAAATTAAGAAAGTCACCATAATCGCTGTCAAAAAGGCAGCAGAGGCACTCCCTATCCATACAGTAAAACATCTAATGGCAGACAGAAAAAGGAACCAAGGTGCACTATGCACGTCCTAATAATTTGTTCAAGAAAAACGTGTGCATAGATATTGTTGAATTTATGTTGCTTCTTAGGTAAACTTTAGACGATTTATTTAAAAAAAAATATGTATGTAACTGTATTTACCTACCTGCAACAGGTTAAATTTATTAATGGCATCATCTTGAGTTTTCAAAGCTCTGATAGTTGTCATTCCTTGGATTGACGCGGCTATATGGGATAGCACAGGACTTCGTGCTATTACAAAATAATGTTTAAATTAGCAAAGGTTAAAGTATTTATTTAACTGGTTTATATTAAAGTCAGATTAACTCACCTTGTGCTTCAATTCTTTTCAAATCTCTCGAAGTTTTGAGAAAAACAAATCGAATAGCCAACACTATGAGAATGATGAAGAAAGATGGTACTGATAAGTAGTAGTTTGATAGTACTACAACAAAGACAACCCCACAGCACTGAAGTATATACTCGACCGAGTCATACAAATCTCCAGGGAGTAATTCGTCTATTGTGCCAATATCCTTTGTAAACCGGTTCATGATTCGTCCTATACTTGAACATTTTTTCCAAACCATATTAGAATAAATGAACATTCCCATCAGTGGGAGGTCCTGAGAATGATATTTATTTCTTACCCGATGGATTTTCGTCAAAAAACTTGGCAGGAGCTCGTATTAAGCTGTTAAACATCCTGTTGTGTAAATTTACGCTAATTTGAAGAAAATAACGGAAACACGTTATTGCACGAGTGAGAGCTGTTGCTACTACACAGGCTATCAGGATTCCATAAATGATAAGATATATTTCCTCTCCATAATAATTTCCAGCATTCAAAATGTCCAACGGTTTCTCCAACTCCATCGTTGGTTTTGATTTATCTTGAGCTGTTTCCTCTGCGTTTGTCCTGAATAATTATGAAAACATGTAAACAGTCTTGTATGACGCTTTTTGGTTCTTTTCTTCCAAAAAGAAAGCTCACCACAGAGAAAGCCAAAAGTCAGTCAATGTAATGATAATTTGGCCCAAAGAATAAAGGAATATTACTGCTGCAAGGCCGAAAACTGAATCACCCGATCTCATATATCCCCAGTAAGTTTTCAACCCAACAACACCTCCATTAAGAATGTCATCATCCTCATCTTCAACATCCTCAACTTGCTCGATTGCGTCAGTATTTACAGCCTATGTTAAAGTGTATAACAGAAGGCCCATGACTCAAAATTGACAAACAGCACCACACAAAATCAATACGTAAAAGGTTTTCTGAGAAGCACGTACATCTTCTGCATTTGTAGTACTAGACTTTCTCTTGCCTCCAAGATCACTCTCGTCACTTTCCAACAGGCTTATTAAATCAAGACCCAATCCCTGGATTTCCGTAGGCGTTCCTTGTGCAAGAATTTTTCCCTACAATAAAAAATAAACACAGGGCTACAGATTCTGCGGTTCATTATGTACGTACTGATTTGGTAGATTTGAAATCGAAACATTTATTTGGTCTGACTTGCTTAATTACTATGATGTGGTCGGCGAAAGACAAGTATTGCAGTTGGTGTGTGGCCAAAATCCTGAGCCTTCCTCTTAAATATTTGCGTACGCATTGGTCAAAAATATGTCGGGAAACCTTCGCATCTACGGCGCTCAAAACGTCATCCAGCAAAACAATGTCTGCATCACGGTAGAGAGCTCTTGCCAGGTTTATTCTAGCCTTCTGGCCTTTAATTCAAACCAATCAAGTCAGTGAACTGTTACACTTTCCCAATTAATAATATATTTCTGTGGAATTACCTCCACTTAAAGACATTCCCCTTTCTCCTACAATGGTCATTTCGCCATTCGGAAGCTGTCTAAAATCTGCTTCTAACGCTGATACTCGCACGACATCATTGTACAACTGTTTGTCATACTCCTTCCCGAAGAGAATATTATCTCTCACGGTGCCTGCAAACAGCCAAGGCTCCTGGGCTGCATATGTTATACTACCAGTTATCTTACATTCACCAGAAGATAAAGGCAACTCTGACACTATGGTATGGAGAAGGGAGCTCTGAAAAATTGAGCATGAAATCCCTCAAGTTTACTCTGCATGTTACCACCACTTTCCGATTCAAACCTATTGAAAACGTACTAGCAACTTACCTTCCCACTTCCAACAGCACCTATAATCATTACTAATTTATCCCCTTCCACATCAATGTTAAAGTTTGACATTACTTTGTTGTCGTCGAGTGTCCAGCTATGAGAAAATGGATATTGAAATTTTGTTTTGCAAGACGGTTTTTGCAATAGATTTGCGTACTTGTGATATTTTATCAATACTACCTAGCACTTGCGTTTTTCAATAAAATTCTGGATGGCTCCGCCACACTGTCGTCACCCGTTGAATTTCCGTCTTTAAAAGTCAGTTCCGTTTGTTCCTCCATCAGAAGCACTTCCTATTAAGCAAGAACGGTAATACTTTTAATGCTGCGTTTCGATCGTTCTCTTTCATTATGTAATGTTCAGAATTTAACCTGTATTCTTTGAATAGAAATCCAAATTTCGCCAAGACTGGCTACTGATATAGAGAAATAATAGACCATATTCTCTATAATGATCTGGAAAACTGCAACTGTAAAAAATGCTTTGTCCGCTGTGATACGATTCCCAATTAGCACGTACAAAAGGATGGATAGAAACGGAGTTAGCTTAATGCAGACAGTGTACATGGACAAGTAGAAGCCCTTCAAGTACATTTTCTTTCCCAGTGCTTTCACTTCCATTCTACACGAACAATAATATTATCAGCATCATTGTTTTTGATTGAGCAATGCACAAAATTTCCATGAATGTTTGTGTTTTGTCGCAGATTGACACACCTTCGTATTTTGTTGACAAGCTGTGCAAACGGATTCTCCCACGCCATCATTTTTATCACTATTTATCGAGATATCGAGGAAGAACCTTGCTCATTTTCAGACAAAATCATTTTTCGTCATTACATGTGTATATTTATAACTAAGCATACCTTTTATTGCCAGAATTGTCTCATTCATTATGCGACTCCGTTCATCGGTCTGTTTTGCAATATTTTCACGAAACTTTGCAGTCCAGTGTCCATTAAGCACTGAAACCATTAGAATGTTTATATAGCGTTTTATTGTTGAATTTCAAAAGCGCAAGTTTCTCATATGTTTTTGAAGTAGGAAAGAGTATTGCACCTTGCAACGGCATAATTAGTAGAATCATAGCTGCTCCACCAAGAGTTCCAGTTCCGATTTCTGTCCACAGAAAGTAAATGAATATGCAGGACTGGATAGGTGCTAGAATAGTGTAACCTAAGAATATAAAGCCAAGATCGAATCTGCCCAAATCATTTGTCATTAAATTCATAATTTTTCCAGTTGTAGCATTCTTTCTCGCATATGGGCTAAGTTTCATGATCTAAACAAAACATAAAAGCATAATAAAATGTTTAAACAGACATATCATAAAATACAGATATAGATGTGTGGTATGTATATGACGCATGCTAAACTGAAAGACTTGTAAAGTTGACAAACCTTTTGAAACAGAATGGAGGAGCATGCAACTCGGCAAATGAGTCCCGTTCTTAGCATCAAATACACACAATGCTCCATAACGAAATTATGGAAAAATGTACACGCACAGACTGCCGCCCCATAAATAATTTGGTCCCGGCGAGAAATATCAGAATTCGTTCCAAAGGACTTCACAAGCAGACGTAAAGCAATGGGTTGAACTATTCTGCAAAATTTTGGAGCTTTGCGTTTATACATATATGTACACCTACACAATACTAGACTCTTTTTGATGACCAAAGTTTTGTGCAATTTTTTAAAACATTTTCTACCTACCTTATAACGAGTTCATCGAATCCTAGAACTACAAAATATAAAATGAAATTTCGCTTGCATAAGCTCAAGAGGACGCGAAACAGTTTCGGCTGTTTTCCTTTCTCAATCGCTTTTTTTGACTGTTTTTGCCATTCCCTGTCAGAATAATTACAGTTATGTACAGGGAGGCAAACAGTTTGCTACGCGTGTAAAAAATGACATTGAATAGAAATCTTACGATGAAAATTTATCCGCAAGGGTTTTCGACTCGTAAATGTTTGGTACCGGGTAAAGGTCGCTGGTTTCAAGATCTTTCTTAGTGCCCAATCGGAAGATTGGCCAAATCCACGTGAATAACAAAAGTGACAAAGGGTTAGCTTTGCTCCATGGATTTACACGTGGTTCAAATTGCCCCTTATCGTTATTAGTTGCTCGACTCATTATGAGATTTATTTTAGCACTGTTCCATCAGCATGCGTGTTGATAACTGTGACTAGTTGAAACTATTGAGTTTGGTATAAATGCATCAACACACGTTTTTTTGAGTGGCAGATATGCTACGGGATTGACTTGGATTTTCAATCTGCTCAATTCCCTCCCTATGAAATTATTGTAGAAGATAAAATTTAATGTGACAGTATGGAATATTAATTCGTTCCATTAATAATTAAAGTAAATTCTGCGGGCAACCATGTAAAAACGTAGCTTGATAGCAAAAACTGTCTTATCAGAAGCAAATAAACTGGTAATGAGTTGTAAACACGCACAATCAGATCAGAATTACTGACTTTAAGCATTTGATTTTCTCATCACAAGAAATTTTTTAGGTGCTAAAAAATATTTCTTAAAGATACGAGTGACACGGTTGGAGTTGAAGTTAGTTTTGGTTATTATGGCTTGTACAGGTACTTTTAAAGCAATTTAACTCATGTTTGACTAGGATTTTGTCCGAGTTTTTCATCTATTATAATACATACAGACATTCAAATAAATTTGACGGGATAACCTCAGAATAGCATGTCAAATGGATTTAGTATGAGTTTACAATCACGATGTTTCAAATCTACGATGACTTCGGCACATGTCCAATTTGCACTTACTAAGGTCAAACATTTTTTGCGTATCGTCAGCGTATGGTTTATAATTCAAACAAATTAAGCGAATACACGATAATAGTCAAATCTCTTTGTATATGATTCCCTGGTAAATTGATGCAGCTTTTACTGAATGTCTGTATGATGTAATATTCATTCAAACAACTTACCTGTAAAATGCATTTTGTTAGAAAAGGTTGTAGTGAGAATACATAATATGCAATTGTTCCATTGTTTCCAAGACCTATCATGCTCTACACGAATGGGATATTAAATTGTACATACAACACTTTGCTGATATTTACTTTATCAGGCAACGATCAAGTGGGATCAATTCACAGGTGTTAATTAAAAATTATGTACTCATGAAGATCATATTATATACGTACATTGTACATACGGATTTGGTAGACTGACCAACCCAAGCCCATCCTACGCAACGCAAGTTTTCCCTTTTCATGCTCAAAAACTTTTAAAAATTAAAATCAACAACGGAAAATTACAAAGATAATATTTATAAACAAATTATCTTTTTTAGCAGATACAATGTTGCTAGTACATACCTATTTAATTGTGTCAGCTCTAAACTTGATTTCGTACATGGATAATTTTTGTTAGCAGTTATTGGCACTGACTGGTTAGCTTCTTTAGGTTCAAGTCGGGTATTACCATGTTTGAATATGTAGGTTACATCATGTGTGTAGTAATAAAAATGATGACTTTAAAACAATGTACAATACTATTTATTGCTTATAATGGAATAATAAATAGCGTACAGATTATGATATGGTGATTTTATAAGCGTGCGCAAAATTATTTATAAAATCAGGTATCAAGAGACTCTTTCTTATTATACGTTTCATAATGTCTTTTAGCTAATATTCTCAAATGGGCACTTCCACTTTCACCAGTATGATCAACCAGTCTTGATAATGCACCTTGTGGCTCCTGTTGCAGCAGTAAATGAGGATGGCCATATTCCTAGGTCAAACATTTAAAAACATTTATAATAGGTAAATGAGCAAACGATCTTTAACTGTTTAGGGTAACAAGTTTTTACTTGAATCGATCCATTGTCCAAGACAAGAATTTTGTCACAATCCATGACACTATGCAGTCTATGTGCTATTGTGATAATGGTGCATTGAGAAAATCTATTACGTACTGTAGATTGGATCAAGCTGTCCGTTCTGTAAAGCATCAAAGAATGAGGAATTAACCATAAACCATGCAATAATTATTTAACCATTTACTACGGAACTTACATATTATCGACGGACGCTGTTGCTTCGTCCATGACTATTATTCTATTCTTGCGTAATAGTGCCCTGGCCAAGCATATAAGCTGCCTGGGAGTGAAAATACAATTTAAAAATTCGAAATCTCATACAGACATTTCCAATCTATTATTACTTCACATTACCTCTGACCAACGCTAAAGTTACTTCCTCCATCATTAACTCGTGCGTCTAGATGACCAACAGCTTTGTTCAATTGTACCTGTCAAAAGTAATGAAATTTTGAGGTAAGGTAGGTTCGAAAACTGAAAGGAGAAGGTTAAAATTCATACTTCTTTAATAGCGTCCCATATCTCAGAGTCATTGAATTGATTAAAGGGATCCAAGTTGTATCGTATTGTTCCAGAAAACAGCACAGGGTCCTGTGAATCCCAGAATTTATGCATGTTTGATTAGCTCGATTGCAAGCATGCACAAGATTATAATAGGAAAAATTGAGTGAAATCCGATTTTACCTGTGGAATTATAGAAATATTTTTTCGAAGATCATGCAATCCAATATCGTTGACTTTCACTCCATCAATGAAGATCTCTCCACGAGGTTCAACCGTCCTGAACAAAGCGGCAATGACCGAAGACTTTCCTACAAAACGGGAGAAATCCCCTCCAATATTAATCATATTTTTAAAGATTTGAAAAAAAGTGTTCCAACATGTTTATTTTTGTTTAATTGAAAAAAAACCTGCTCCTGTCCGCCCTACAATGCCAATTTTTTCCTTAGCCAAAATTTCAAAGTTCAGGTTTTTTAATACGTCCTTGTCCCCATAGGCGAGAAAGACATTGTGGAAGGTTATCTTTCCATCTGAAGGCCAGTTGGGGGGAGGTTTCAGAGCTGCAGTACACAATGCAGTATTCAATAAGTGGTATTACCTCACGAATGGCACATCACAAAATCAATAGTACAAATTTGCAGTTTTTATACATGTCTCCCAAGGTGCTTCTGGCTCTAGCGTAGTATATTCCATAGCTCTTTCAAACGAAGTCATAAAATTCTCCGTCTCCGCCGTTTGCCTCATGGCCCATTGCAAGTTGACAGTTAATGTTAGAGTTGAAACAATGACAAGGCCAACTATCCCACCGGATGTTTCTAGATTGACAGGATAAGTATAAATTATAGTTCCATGAAATGCCTAGCTTATTACAATGAAGTAGTATAATACTCAGATAAATGTTGATGTTACCTTCAACAAACAACAAAAAAGTGAAAGTTATCACGGTAAGGAAAGTTGCGGAAAGTGTTTCAATCCATATCGCAAATCCGCGTGTTGTGGCAATGAAGACGAACCAAGGGGATGAATGGATATCCTATTGTACATATATAGATTGGGTTATATAGTTTATGGTTTGTAGCACCAAAATATTAGGTACACTATAACGATATTGTATTATGCAGTACCTGAAACTCATCAAATGCTTTAACGGAGCGCTCCTCTGATTTCAGAGCTCGGACAGTCGTCAGTCCTTGCATAGTTGCAGCAAGATGCGTGAACACAGGACTTTTTGCTACAGATTAAAAGAGAAATGCAAAGTTATAGTTTGTGTGTTGTAATTTGAATCACTTAGCCTAGCTCAACTACTGACTTTACCTACTGACTCCAACCGTTTCACGTCTCGTGATGTCTTAACATAAACTGACCGGAGTACCCATAGTGTAGTAAAGATCACTGCAGCAGGAATGGATAAATAGTAATTTGACATGATAATCACGACAATAACTCCGAAAGCTTGAAGCATATACTCGACCGCATCATATAAAGCTGGTGGAAGCAGTTCGTCTGTAATTTGAGATAGAACCATCAACTTTAAAGCAAATTCTTTATCCGCATGTGCATAGTTGTTGCCTCATCGTAATTGATTTCTGACGATTTTGCTTACCTATAGAACCAACATCTTTAGTAAATCTGTTCATTATGCGACCTAAAATTCAAATACAAAATATATCATATTGACACACTTCAAATAGACATAACTGAATAGTTTACTAATCACTATTTTGTCATAGTCTTAGCACCTGATGGATTGTCATCGAAAAATTTGATTGGGGCTCTCACAATACTTTGAAACATTTTGTCATGCAAGTTTATGCCAATTTGAAGAGAATACCAGAAGAATACAAAAGCTCGGACAAGAGTCGATATAATCACTGCTACAACTATCGCAGAGTAAATAATGAGGTATGTATTTTCTCCACGATAATTGTAAGGATCAAGTAGAACTAAGGATGTTGACTTGAAGTACGAAGACTCTGTAGGAAGTCCTCCTGTTACATTATTGATATAATTTTCTTCGGAAGTAGTCCTAAATAATCAAGAGTCCCAATGTTTAGGCATAAAAAGGGAATTACATGAATTCAATCAAAGAATTTTTGAAATGTTCCTTACCAATGAGACAGCCAGTAATCATTTGCAGTAACGATAATTTGTGCAAAGAAAAAGGAGAAAGCTACAATCAAAAATCCAATAACACTATTCCCGGAGCGAACATACGTCCAATACGTTTTTGAAGAGACAGAGCCTTCGATAATTTTTTCTAGATTATCTTCCGGGGTGTCATTCTCGTTGAAACGTTCTACTATCATCTAAATTTTGATAAACATGAAACATTAGAATGAGTTCATGTTTTAAATTTTAAGTATTACTGCAGGATGATTGCCAACCTCAACATCTATTTTTCCTACGCTAACTCTTCTTGAAGCTTCACTGCCGTTTTCACTGCTTTCCATCAAGCTCACAAAGTCAATCCCTTGTCCTAACAGAGCTTGATAAGTACCTTGAGCGATGACTTCCCCCTTTCCAAACAATTGTTACAAATTCATTAGGCATGAAACAAAATGTCGTTGTTTTGTCAAGTAAAACATTAATTTCAACTCACAGCGCTTAATACGATGATATGGTCAGCTTGTGGCAAGTATTGCAATTGATGAGTCACAAGAACTCTCAGTTTCCCCTTTAAGTAGTTCTTGATACACTTGTCGAAAATGTGGGTACTGACCCTTGCATCAACTGCGAATATTTTTACAGAGAAAAAGCCACTTTTTACTCATCTAACCGCTTCAGTCCAAGGATGTTCAAAGCGGCAAGAAGTTTTAATTCAACAGTTTGATTATCTTCAAAATTTACCTGCGCTCAGTGGGTCATCCATCAGAACTACATCAGCGTTTCTATACAACGCCCTGGCAAGATTTATCCGTGCTCGTTGCCCCCCACTTAAGGATACCCCTTTCTCGCCTACCATCGTCATATCGCCATTGGGTAATTGATCCATATCATCTTGCAGACAGCACACATGAAATATTTCATGATACCGTTGCTTGTCAAAGTCCATCCCAAAAAGTACGTTCTCTCGGATGGTTCCAGCATACAGCCAAGCCTCCTGGCCAGCGTAAGTCAATTCTCCGTAAATCTCACATTTCCCGGATGAAAGCTGCAGCTCATCGATCAACGCGTGTAGAATGGAGCTCTTCCCAGAGCCAATTCCGCCTACAATTATTACCAACTTTTCTCCTTGAAGATCTAAATCGATGTTCTTTAAAGTTGGCTGATCTTCCCAACTTGAAAAAATATCGTTTCATTGTTAGCACGCGATTTCATAACAATTATTGCAATACGTATGCATATCACGTTCACCTAAATACCTGGCATTAGCAGCTTCCAAATAAATCCTTGGTGCTCTTGGCCTTCCCCCAACATTACACTCTGGGGACGTTGGTAAGGCTTTTGGCTTTCTATCTTCCAGCAGCAAAAAATGCTAGAATGGATATTCCAAGAAAATATTAGATTTCTTGAGGGAGCTCATCTATTCTGCTCGTCCTTTTTCACTGCAAAAAGTCAGCAAACATACCTGCATTCTATTTAAGGATGTCCATACTTCACCCCCACTTCCAACTGCTGAAGAAAAGTAAAACACCATGCTTTCAATAATATTCTGAAATACAGCTACTGTGAAGAAAGCTTTATCAGCAGAGAGTCGACTTCCTAGCACAACATACATCATTATTGACAAGTAAGGTGTGAGTTTATTGCAGAATGTGTACATGGATAAGAAAAAGGCACGTAGATAGCCACGCTTTCCAAGGGCCTGCACCTCACGCCTACATGTGGACATTGAAAAAAACAAGTTTTATGGAGTTAAATCAACTTTACTAATCGTAAGCGTTTTCGAAATCTGGTTACCGTCTTATTTTATCTATGAGATGAGAGAAAGGTGTCTCCCACGCCATCATTTTTATAACACCTACAACACAAAAAAAAATAATAATGACTTTCGTGATATTATTAAAACATAATGTTATTATGACTATGTAATTTGCACTAATTGTAATCTTACGGATGGCAAGAACAACTTCATTCATAACACGACTTCTTTCATCAGTCTCGGTTGCAATTTTATCACGAAATTTTGCAGTCAAGTGACCATTCACAACTAGCTCATATAAATTACAACAAGCCAACAAAGTGCAATTAAGATTCTCTTCGCGAAAACTCATAAACGTATGTGACTAAAGTATACAATGTGAAGCCGTACCTTGTAGGGGCATAATGAGAAAGACAAATCCAATTCCGCCCAGCATGGCAAGATTAATCTCATCGTAAAGAAAGTAGATGAAGACAAGAGTTTGCAAAGGAGCTATCACTAAATACGGAACAAATAGTAACCCATAATCAAATCTTGTACAGTCGTTTGACATTAAATTCATCAAGTGCCCAACATCTTTACTCGCGGAATGATTCAGTGTCATAGTCTAAAGAAATCAGGAAAGTAAGTTAAATTTAAATACTGAATTCAACACTGTCGTGTATGCTACTTAATGACTCCATATTTCATGGAAGTAATTTACTTCAAAATACCTTTCTGTACAATAGTGCTGAGCAAGCTACACGTGCAGACTGTCCAGTACGAAACATAAGGAAAACGCAGTGGTGAATAACTACATTGTGAAAGAATGCCGAGAAGCAAACTATCGCTGCATATATTATTTGTTGATTCTGAGAAATGTCCGAGGCCGTATCAAAAGATTTTACCAGCAGTCTTAATGATATGGATTGGATAACTCTAAAAAATCAAATGCATACATATTATTTTACGGAGGAATATTTAACAAGAATTCAGTTAGTTTCTTTCTCAAAAGCTTTGCCATTTTATTAAATACCTTAATATCACTTCATCGAAACCTACAACTAAGCAGTAATACAAAAAGTTTATTCCAAACTGCTTAAACAAGGCACGATGGAGCATCCAACCAGGGCCATTGCCACCGTTTCTCTTTCGCTCTTCCTCCCATAACCTTATAAATGAACCATGATATATAATATAACACTTATTTTTTTAAACGCATATAAAGTCTAAAAATGCATTTAATTGGAATATCCTACCTGGAAAGTTGATTAGCTAGATACTCAGACTCGTGAGCTTTCGGCGTTTCGTATAAATCTTCAAGTTCCAGGTCCTTTCGCAATCCTTTCTTGAAAATTGGCCATACCCAAGCAAATGTCAGCAAAGATAAGGGGTTTGCTGTCTCCCACGGATTTTTTGCTTTCTTGGTCTTTGGAGCATCCATCGGGAAGTCTTTGCGAACTAGTTGTGTTCTGCATTTACCTTACGACTAACAAATGATATGTATTTATACTTTGCTTGAATTGGAGATGATTTTGATATGCGAAGATGTTACTGGCTTCTTGATAGTTTGATACAATGTGATTTCCGATTCTCACATCACCTCCTCCCTCACCAGACTGCACTATGAAATGCATTTGAAACTTAATCTTGTTGGTTGACGGCTGCGATTCTATGAAGCAACATAAGCAAAATACTTACATCATTTCAATTGTCCAAGTGTTAGTTAGTGAACTGTTGCATTAAAATGAAATGTGCGCCAAAAGTCCTAAAATCACCACAAAACTACAACAGTATTAATTAACACACGTTGGAAGCTCGTTGTATTGTTTGCGTTTGCTGTGAGATATGTTTCATGTTATCGGTTATGAAACCTTGATTGAACTGCAGAAACAAAGTAACTCAAGTATTCCACATACAACAAAAGATTCAAGTGTCAAAAATGATATGCTACGACTGATATAATAATGATATGTGTATGAAAACTACATATTAAAGAGTCAAACATAAACTGCATAAACTAGTTCATGGAAAGTTATTACTACCGAACGTGCATTGCATTTTTGTACACAAAACTAGCTTCGTTGAGCAACTTGGTTAGAACCATATAGTAATTAGGTATGTATGTTCTGGTATTGGTACACAATAATTCCCTAATTTGCTAGTACAAATTTGTTTCAAAGTGACAAAGAGTCATTTACTGTATGAAAGGCACTTAAAAACACTCAACTTTCCCGAAGGCAACAAGCGTGCAACTTTTGACGTGCGTACGTACGTACCTTTCCCTGAAAGATTGCATCGCTTTGCGAGATGCTCTGAGAGCCAGCTGCCAGCTTTACTCCTTCCAACAATAATTTTCTCTCCTTTATTCAATCTGAGCACATGTTTCATACAAGAATTTTTAAACACTCCAAACACAGTCTACACCTGAAATCACTTGGTTTTTAGCCACATAATATTATCTTTCCACAAAATCCTCGTTTTTTAAGCAAAGAATGATTAGCTCTTTTAAGTATTAATTTTAAAACTGCATACTTCTAAACAAATTAGGAAGCAAAGAAAGAAAACTATGCAAAATATCGACTACTATAATGCTCGACAAGAGGAGCTCACCATACCCGGTTTCGGGACTACTCTTTCCTTGTCTGAATGATGCAATACAATATTACTTAACACTACACGTTGGAAAGGCTTCCAATGGAAGGGTAAAGCACATGTGTACTTACTTACAATGGGAGTACATGGATAAGGGAATCACCGATTTTAAAAATTCCTTTTCCATTGAATAGAGCATAGTCG
>JAQIXX010004336.1:0-16569 GCA_034700605.1 Willowsia nigromaculata
CATATCCAGCAAACCACTTAACTATCGCTTTTACGCTAGGAATAACGATTGTATCGTTTTATGAAATATCATATACAAAACCAGAGCAAATCTGAATGTTACACTTTCACCATGCATATTTTGATAGAATGAGATTCAATTCGAAAAGTTCACTAAATATTCTCACTCCGCAGCTGCAAGAATGGGTTGAAAATAACGGAAAACTAAACGAACAAGAATGATATACCTACTCTCATCTGAATAAAAATGAAGAGTTTTCAACGCAAACTAAGGCAGGTTTAGATAGTGGCGCTTTTACCATGCTGACATATTACATCAGAAACAGAAATGGACTGATGAAAAAGCTCATAACATGTAGTATATGTTTCTAGGCAAGTTTTTTTAAACCCGAAGGAGGTTTTTTCTAACACCAAGTCACCGAACTACATATATATCATTCGGGAAATAAATATTAATAACCCGATTCGTAAGGTTGATTTAATGATGTGTACACATTGTTTTTTTCCAAACAACAGTGTGATTTTTTACAGTTCATAAGGATATAAACTTAAAAATAAGGAAAATATTGAATGAAATGGGGCTTTGCTTTGATAGAATGTGATTTTACAAGTATACTTACCCAAAGCAGGGCTGACATTGAAACATAGTTTGAAAGTACTGCATTCAACAATGATTCCAATGAAAATGCTTACCTTATGGGTCAACGTGTTCAAAAGTTAACACCAATTTAATCTGGAAGGTCGGATTTTCTTGCCAAAAAATTGAATGAAAGAATTTATAAAATTGACCACAAATTGCTGATTTTACTTCAAATATAGTAAATTTGTGTTGGAAACATAGTTATAACACACGGTTATAAGTTAGGCATTGGTTTTGTGCGCGGTTTTTAGATATGACTCTCATATACCGAGGGTCGTAGCGTGGTTTGGTACGGTCTGTCTCAAATTTTTCAAATTTGTACTCTACACACGTTATTGTGAATACAAGTAAAATGAGAGTAGCAAAACTGTTGTACTTATATGTTAAGCATCTTCTTGGATTAATAAGGCATTGAATAAAAATTATTCTATCTATTTAACTAAAGGATTCTTCAAAGTATTTCAGGGAAAATATTCAAATTCTCAAGATATGGTTTACGTTATTCAGGTTTATAGTATATTTTAGAATGTTTTATTTCAAAGCAGGCATGGAACGTGGGTTTTTGTCTGGGTGGGTAAAATATATTTACTCGGGTTTTAATGGACCCACGTACGGTCTCCTTCGTGTGGGCAGGTGGATAAAAATAGAAGTACATGCATTCATATGGTACCATAGAAAACGCGCCAAAACCGCCATATATAAAAATACATGTATTGAATTATTAAACCCAATATCCCCCAATAAAACCCGTGTACCCATGAAAACACGTAAAAACCCATACCCACCTAATTTTTGTTAAAACCCGCGGGTTTTGCCATGGCTGGTAAAAAATTTAGTGTGTTGTCCAGTTGAAATGCCAGTAGGGTGAATATAGAAATCATTTATTTCATATCTATTTTAAAATCTTTTAAGGAACTACAACCACAATTTCGAAAAGCAAAAAAGAAGTTAACCTAAGAAATCAATCATACATACTACAAGCTTAATTTAGGTTTAAAATGATCGACTATATTTCTATTTTAAATGTCTAAAATGCATAATGTGTTTTCATACATGATTTGTATATATTGCCAGTACTATAAAGTCAATAAATCATTTAGCTTTTTAAGTTTTAACTGTTGAATGTGCATTAGCCCTGCACAACTTAATATGCTAAATATTTTATCGACATAACAAAACCGAAGACCAGAAAATTCTCTTTTTCACATTCCCTCAAATAAGCAATAAAAGGCTGTCATCAGCATAAGTAAAAGCATCGCCCACGCAACCAATACTTGTAATAGTCCTGGTTTCGTAATCAAGTTTATATGTAAAGCCAAATTCCATATTTCGTTAATTGATTTAAATTACAATTTTTTTACTCCATGGGCGCTTGCCCAAAAGAGCTATAACAAAACTTTAATATACTTACTTTCAGAATCTATAGTAAAATTATCAATTTTTGCAAATAATTACAATATTTTCCTTTAATAATAATTTATTACATTTTCGCAGAAAGAAAAACCATTAGCAAAAAATGTTAGCAGCAATTCCCCTGAATTAATAATTACTGGGCGTTTCAAGCGCCACGCGTTGTCGCCATGAATAATATATTACTTGCCTCGTCGTATAAGTTTCTTAATTAAATCTTAAGCTAACTATATACTATAAGCCCATATTGCTATGTAATTTTATTACTATGTGTGGGCGCTAATTCTACATACATCTAAAAAAAACAATGTATAAGATTATCCTAAGATTTATTACCGAAAAATGCCTTAACATTCCAACTGGTTTTCAATGTAAACAGATAAACAATCCAAAAACCCTCCACCGACAGATTTGATACTCGAATAAAGAATAGTTTTACGTTGCCTGTCTTTCTTATTTCTATGATTAAACACAAAATGATATTGAGCAAGACCAATGTTCCGCCAGAGCAAAATAGAACGCAAGCACTTATCCCTACTGGAGACCGAATGTCAAGTGAAGAAGGCATCTTTAACCCATGAGTTGGTTCTACATTGAAACTACTCGCAGACTGGTAGTTTGCTACATCAATAAGTTGGCCTAATTTTATGTCTACACCAATTTCATAAAAGTTTGTTAGAATATCTGAGGTACGTTCGGAAAGGTAACCTGAAAGTCTAATACTCCAATCTATTTGCAATGGAAACTCGTCAAGCGCGTTAAAAACTTTGCAATAAAACTGACTTTCAACTATACCAATGCCCTTGCCCAAAAACATACATAATCCATGTCCATATTTGGGATAAGCTTTCGCTGAATATATCAGTTTCTCATCTGTAAGGTTATTTAAAAATGGTTTGATGCCCTTATTGGAAACTTCTGTAAAATCTCTGAAATCAAGCATGTCAGCAAACTTTATGTTCCCAATGCTTTTTTTTTATTTCTTTTTTTATATTATTGGGTGCAAAAAATTCGAAGAAATATTTGATTTCGTATACTCCCCCAAGACTTAACTTGAAACCATCTGAAAATAACTGTTTTAGTCTTGGAAACTCAGAAATGGTCAAAGATTCTGATGATATTGCACTTTGATATGAAAGCGAAACTAGGAGGAATGGCAAGGAGAAAAGCAAAACTGTTGCTGAACTTCTCATGTTACAAGGGACACCAAAAATGTGCCAGTGTAATCCAAAGCCGTTGTTCCAATTTTTAAATATGAAAGAAACCATCAACCCAACCATTAATAGCGTACTCCACTCATATCCATCCATCGCTGTGAAAAACGGGTAATCAAAGTTGACAATTTGTTGAATCTTTGTGCAAGCAATAATCTTCTTTTCAGCGGATAAACTAACCATTAGTAGTCTACTACGTGAATTAAGAACATTTTGAGGAATCCACTGCAAAACACTTTCACCGACGTCGACTCGAAGGAACCAATTCTGGGATATGTCTGCAAAAGATATTAAGTTGTAACGGGTGATATCTACGGTTACATTCAAAATTGACAGAAATAGTGACAAATTCAAACCTTCTGAGTGAGGACATTTTTTCAACAAATTCATCAAAGCAGATAAACCTAAGCGTCCGCTAGGTAAACTTTTGAAGCAAACTGTAATTTCTTTTGGGATCCAGAAGGGCAGATGATATTTAAATATAATTTCACGGCCGTAGCCTTTTCCATTAAGGTTAAAAAATAATATATATTGTAGTGACTTTATGGACAATTCTTTATCATAAATATGAAACTTTTGAGAACAAAAGTAACAAAATAAAGCGACTTCAGGGGATTCACCGTTAAAAAAAATTATTCCGGCATGAAATACTTCAATGTTTTGAATACTCGTAAGCTGGGAGAATTCAAATAACAATTTTGAAGTTTTTTCAACAAATACAAAGAATAAAACTGTTTCTGATGTGCTGTATCCCGAGTTATGAATGGAAATATATGTTTGGTAAAGTGTCTCAGTTAAAAGTAGAAAATTAATGCAGTACGAGCTCCTACGTTTTGTGGCGAATCGTAGATAGCCTTTCGTTAGAGATATATTTTCTAAGTTATCAGCTACACTATAGGCCAAATTTTTATATTCATGGATTGTGTAAGTTGTGGTAAAAGTTTTTGAACTTGAAGCTTGAGGAAATTCAACAGGGAAGATAAAAGAGTGTTTGTGGTTTGCACTTTGAGATTGCCCAGAATGCACAATATTTAGTAAACAGTTTGATTCAAACTGCAATGGTAGATGTGGGGGATTTGCGGAAAGTTTCCCTGGGAAAATTGCAATCAGAAGGAACGGAATCAAGAAAACCAATATTTTCACTTGCATTATTAATTTGAATTTATTCAATGTTTATTGGTTAAGACACGTCAACGACAAAGACAATGAGTTTGGCAAATGTCTCTTGAGTGTCTGCTCGTGTTGAAATTGAGTTCACGTCTTGAGATAAATTAATATTTTATAAACTTTCTATCAGCCTAATAAAATTACTTAACTGATGAACAAAAAAAAGATGGTTTATATAAAGAACTTTACGCAAGTAAAAACCTGAATTTCATTATGAGAGGATATGAGAGTGGGAAGATGAGGTATCATTCGCTAACCTAAAGCTACATGTATGGTTAAAGATGAACGTATAATTTGCTAATACTTTCTGTAATTACAAACTGTCTAATACAGCTTAAGTTAATTAATTTTAATCTTATATCATCAGGATTCTCCAATTTGCTTTCGAATTTCTTTTGTCATTAATCATATAATATATGAAAACGAAGAGCTGGTTCAATTCAATCAAAGAAAATCGGGCAGGTGAATAGAAATATTCACATGTTATAACATTAGCTTTATTACATGGCAAACTCATCACTATAAGTAGTTTTTATTACAAAAGTATGAAAACACATTAAATACATTAAAGACAGCGTGTTTTTAAAATTGTACATAGTTTTACAATTAGCTCCAAAGTAGACTATTTAATAACATAACAGGCAGATATTCCTATAATTTGGTTTTCAGAAAAACAAGAAAAAATATTGCATCAATATACAACTTAAAAATATTTTTTTTAAACTGCATGCAGTGTTTCAGAATAATATTACTGTTTTCTATGCTTTTCGATATTTCTATAACGAAGTAATCGTACACTATAATGGAGGACAGCAATCATTGATAAGATTTAGCAGAATATTTGGTGAGTAGTTTTAATCCTTACAGACATCCAATTTTTTATGCATGTAATATTTAAAATGCAGGAATCCACAGTGTAAATGGACACTAAAATACATGCTAGTTTCTTCTTGTGATTGCGCAATGACGAATTACGAATGCATAACAACATGATAATGAAAGTTCTACTTTGGTAAATAAAGCATGCCGAGAATCATTTTTTGAATAATGAGATATTCAAAGTTTCAGACCATAAAGGTATACTGAGTGTGGATGTTAATAAGAGGAAGAAGAAAGAATGCTTTCATTTGGATGAGGACCCCATAATTGTATTGTGGCAAGATTTGCCAAGGAAGTGATTCCCTTGTCAATGGTAAATTTCTTGAGAAAAATTCAGATTCACAACGCGATCCAGTTATTTCAAGGGTAACAGTTTTCTTCTTGGTACTAAGCCTCCTTACATTAAAATTTTTAAGAATAACTAGAAACTAGAATATAAAATTCCAACTTATCGCAGGAATATTTATATTTATTCTACTTTTCTTATGTACAATTGTTATAACACTCGACATGAAACGCCATCAAGAAAAAATTATAGCAGATGTAGCATGGCATACTCTCATGAACAATTAACTTATTCCAGAACAATATACGTATATTCAAAGATTTCCTCTCCTTTCTCAAAAATGCTACATTAGGTAGACTAAGGTTTTTACTACTATGTTTCAAGCTGTATATTATAATTCCATTCCACCCACTCATCATCGTCTTCGTCACGTTTGTCCTCATTACCCCGTTTCTCTTCATTCTTCTTGTTATCCAACTCCATCTCCATGAACACCAGTTCTACTGAAATATCGCAATCAGGATAAGCTGAAGATCCTGCAGCTACCTCTAACAGTGGCCACTGAAAAGCACTCTTAAAAGTAGACGAAGGCGATGTAAGGGTAGCGACGTCCTTTTTTTCTTGCTTCATATCCGCCTCTTTCCGTATCAAATTCTGAACTGTAATCTCCTCCCATTTGTGATCCTTTATGAAATAAGCCATGCCCTTGTACTCAACCCAGTTGATTTTGAATTCATCCAAGATTCCTCGTTCACTTCGGTTCTCATGCACTGGCAACGGAAATTCCTTTACTGTAGAAATGATCCTCTCCGAAATCGCATCTTGGCTAAATGCGTTTGGTGGAATACGGATATCTGCTTGCTCTATAATCCGAGTGATTTGAGACCGGTCATAAGTATCCAAAACATTTGGCTTGAAGTCTAGAAGTCAAAATTAGTGAAATATTTATCATTATTTTAAAAGGCGGATATTCACATTTTTTTCATTTTATAAATTTACTCACTTCCATCAAGAGCATTCCAACATGATATCCAGAATGATTCACTGGACACTCCAACTCAACAAAAACTTGATGGTCGGAGCATCTAAACCGTATTTTCTCTTTTGTCTCGCTTTCCCCCGACCCAACTTTCTCCTCATCTAGATTCAACGTCCGTTCCCAATCCTTCACCATTCCTCCCTCCATATTTATCAGGATAATAAAATTGCTGAGTAAATTTTTCTCGATGGTAGCCCTTCGGGTGAGATCCAAATCAAATGGGTGTTTACTCATGTGCTCTATTAAAATTTTGAAAATATTCAAATTCTCCTGTGGATATTTCCCAATGGAAAATTTTCCTCCGTACAAGTAGACAAATCGGTCCTTCACGAAAGAGTTCTCAATAATTTCCAATTTTTGGTCATCACTGAGTCGCAACCTGTCAACTGAAATTTTGTTGCTAAATATGACACCTGCCATATAATGTGGAAACACGGGATCCCCAGAAATTGGGAGAATCCAGCCCTCAGTTTTCCCCTCAAATTTCTCAATTTTGATCATGCCAACTAAACAAACAGGTCGAAAGACATTTCCTGCCGTCTTGCATCTCAATGATATCAAGTTGTTCTCTAGTGTTTTAACTTGCCCCAGTTTTGATTCAGCCATTGCAATTTTCAATGTCGATGCACCTTAATTGCTGATTGTTTGGATTAGATTGGTTTGAGAAAATTGGTGAAATGAAATCAAAATTTGTGTTCTTACAGAATGGAAGTTTCTTGCCGAGTATCTACTTCCACTGGAGGAGAGCCAGTGACTGGTTGAAAAATATAATGATCAGTACACGTAATCCAGTAGGTATGATACATTCGTGTGATAAATTCAAGTATATTTTGCGAGACGTGTTTTTATGCGCAGATTTGTGAAAATTAAAAATCACATGAAATTTTACTGAAAAAAATACTGCTCTAATAAGTGCTAAAACAATAATATATTCTCTGGGATGCATACACTGAGTTAGTATACAGCTTACAAAAGAGAAAGCTAAAATCAAAGAAAAAGCGCTAAGGTGAGAAAAATCTCTGAAAGATAAACTAACAAAACACATTTGCTTGAATGAAGTTCAATAGATTGAATCCAATTGTTGGGAAAAGGTGAGAAACAAAATTGATATTTTATTTCTATGATTTTTCATTCCTGATGTCATTGTTGGACTGATTGTGAGTAATAGAAATTATTTGTCAAGCAATAATTTAATTAACAAGTTACAAGTGAAGAAAGGATTCATTGGAGCGTTTTACTCCTTTAGCTTCAACTTATTGTTGCATAATGTGGAACTCCGGATTCTAGAATTAATGTAATCGTATTCGTTGTAATCGGAACAAGCTTGATCTAAAATATTTTGTTACCTAATAATAAGAAATATTATTTGCAAACTTATTAAGAGTCAAGTAAGGTTGTTCGAAGCCTACAGATTGGTGTGATAACAAATTTTGTAGAAATAGGTTTGGTCCTACTACTACAAACATGTCGAAAATAAACACCAGAATACAATCAGGGATTCGTTTCATGAACTTTCCGGGACAATATTCGCTACCCGTTGTGTCCATCTCAATATTCTCGTATCACCTTAGCACTCCTTGTCTACCGACCAATATTTGTTACATTTTATTAAACGAATGTTTTCCCGAGAAGGAGTATCTCGTTCCCGCTACAAGTCAAGTCTGATTAGATTTCCTAGTGCATATTTTGCTTCTTGGATTTTGTTTTTTACCTTTGGCAACTGTCTTTTACAATATGTCGTATATGGACTTTCTCTGTGTGTCTGTTTCTCTACTTACTGCCTGTTATTTTAGAAACGATTTTGGTCCTTCGAAAGTAAACCGGTTGACTTCCTATCTGTTAATGTGACGACCAATACAGATTCTGGTTTTGGTTTATAATTCTATACATCAGCATGTTTTAGCTGTAACTTGCACAGTTTTAAGATCTTTTGTGTTCATAGCAAGGCTGTATTGTCTTACTAAATTATTTGAAAGTCCAATGTTATATCTTATACCAATGCTTTTGATGCTAGTGGTAGACTGTATAGTTATTACAATTGAAATTGAAGGTAACGGGAAAGAGGATGTTTTTGCTAAACTCCAAAGCACAATTGAAGAAATTGGAGCAATGGCATGGCCGTCCAGAAGAAATTTGTATCGTCGATATGCTGAGTCCCTAAAACCTTTAAAAATTTGTATGGGACATAGTATTTTTATGATAGCCAATTGCTTTAAGCTTTTTGGATTATGATTTAGGGCAACCTATTTATTTGTTGCTACTGTAGCCTGGAATTTCGTGGATATTTATCGCAGTAGTTCGCGAAGAAAAATTATGACAAAATATTTAACATAACTTCAATAAGTATGTTTCGAACGAAGTAAGTAATATGATCATAAAACACCCAACGAAACATAAAAATGCACTTTCTTTTAGTACGGAAAGCGTATGGAATATAGAATAATGGGTTTAACGTGTACTTAAAGAACTATACAATAAAACTTTTATTCAGAAATTCTGAAACTTTGAATACGCGGAATGTGTCTTCCACCCTTTGATTTGTCGTATGTTTACAATACTATTATCATATCCTGCTATCATTAGTTCGGATGTAGATCTTTCTTAGGTTTTGCGTCAAACGTTTAGTTTTATGCAATGGCATATTTTGGTAAATATATTGAACACGTGTATAATTAGATCGATGCAAACGTTGAAATGAAGTTACTGGTTGCCGTGAACTTGTCGTGTCTTAGTGACATTCAATGAGAATAAAATGGGTAATTTGAAATCCCATTTAAATATTAAACTTTCAATCTGAAAATCTTTTACGAAAATTTGATAGCTTTAATGTGGTTTAAGGCATGAGTAGTAAATTACATACATATCGACGTTTGCAAATATGCTGAATTCTTTAGACAAAGTGTTTCTGTTTCCTCTCAAGTTTTCGTTACATGAGTTCCAAGTCTACTTGAATATTTTACCTGATAAATTATGTAATGAACAATATGATCTTAGCTTTAAAATTCCCTATTAACTTTAAACAATAAAATAATTTTATCCTTTTAAGTGTCTTATGGTAGGTTTATTTATTATATATCATGAAATTATGTTTAGATTATCCATATTTAGGTAAACGTCTTTACTATATGGAGAAACTGAAACTTTTACAAATTCGTTTTACACACTAAGGTAACATAGGAATCAGTAAAGATTCGAAAATGTTTTAAATAAGCTAATATCTTTGGTACGTCATAATGAGTAAAATCCTACTTGGTAATTCCCGTCAAGAGCAGTAGATTAACAGTCCAGGAATTTCCTAGGTCAATGCACTTAAACGGGGTAAGGGGTTCCACAAAGTTGAGGGATCCGAAGCGAACCCTGATTGGGCGGCACTCTTATTGAACCTCCTTCTCCAAAATATATTCGCATATTTTTGGTTTCCCTTTGTCACCAAGTTTTGACATACCTCCATAACTATCCCCTTAGACTTAGCGTACACTTGACCCATCAGTCCCAAAATTGCAAGATTTGTTGGTAAACTATCAAGAAGTAGTGTACCAAATATTCCCAATTGAATGAAATTTTCTTTAATCCAAGGGGTTCGTACCAAAATTGTCAGGCTAATCGATTGAAATGATGTTGTTCCGACTACAACAATAGTCATGAACACCTTTTGCTGAATATCGTTCATGAATACGGCCAAAATCTGTATTGTGCGGAAGATGATTGTCTCCTGCATTGGTGTTAACATTCCAGTTACAGCGGCTTCAAGATACCTAAAAATAAGTGCATTTTCAATTGCTCAAAATATTTCAAGTTTGAATGAAATGTGGAACATGTATTTAATAAGTTATTTTGGATTACACTTCCAAATATTCACGAAGATTGACTGAGCCCAGGATGACAATGCCACAGACGCAAAATGCGCCAATATTAAAAGTAAAACACCATATCCAATAGTTACAAATAAATACCAGAAGTTTTATTACAAAACCGAAAAACTGCGCTGTCAACATGTCAGGAGTATACCAACAAGGATTCATGCATTCCGGGAGAATTTGATAGCCCAAAACTGACGGATTACACGGACTGATCCAGTTAAATCCAAAAAGTATAATGATTGGTAATATGATAGTAGAGACACAAATAACGTATGCCACGTAAATGTTGAGGGTAGCGAGAAATGATATTTTCCTTTGCTTTGCGTTTACATTTGGAACAAGCTTGGGAAAATCGAGAAGACCGTTGATGTACATACAAACTTGAAATGCCTCTCGCATGCACACTTGACACAATCCATGACTGAAAAGAAGCATACAAATTTTCACTATAAATAGATACTGCTGTATTACACTCCATTGGGAATTACTAATAATAAAGTACAATCCTTGCGCCAATATTATTGTAATACAAAGTGAGTGTATCCTAACTCTAATATTTAAAGATCTGTGTTTCACTAGTTTGTTCGCGTAAATTTTCAGTTGTTTGGTAAGAGGATCCCAGTAAAACAATACGCTATCGAATAGTCCAGCTAATAAACACAAGACGCTAAATAGCTTTAAATGTTTCTGTAACATTTTATTTATTTTTGTATAATTATGAAAATTATGAAAAATCTAAGTTGAGCTTAGTTTTATATAGATTAACTCTGAAATTTTTGAGAAATAACGAAATTTTTAAGGTCTGAACTTCCGAAAAAAACTTGCGCTTACGTGTACAGGCGAAGAGTGGAACACAAGTTTGAAAACGCGAGGTTTGTGTCTGAGGACTAGTAAGTTTTAGCTGTGACCGATGTAGCAAAGGTAAGATTTGTGAATGAGAACTATGGTAAAATGGCGGGGCTTAATGTCTTTCGTTACACGAATTCACTGTAGAAATATAATTGCACACTCGAAACTCAACCGTTTTAAGAAAATAAGCTCTTATTCAAGTTAGGTTTCATAGCTCCTCCTGTCGCTTCCTCAAAATTTAATTAAAAAAGTAATTAAAATTTTCCTTGCATGTTGATGTTGATGCCAATGGCGTGAAAAGATTTTAAGCCACTATCTGTAATTTGCCATGAAATTCTTATGTATTTGGATTGGAATCTTGAAGCTCATATTACGCGGCTGATTGGGGAATGCGAAATTTTTCCTAAATTATCTCTTCAAAATCTTTGACCAAATCTTCATCTAACTGTATCCGTAATAAACTAGTACTAATTTCAAGGTTTGCATTTTTCAAAATTTTGAAAACACTAAATGAATTCAAACCAGTGGCAATTAATTCTAGCGTAATGACTTGCGTATTTTATACAGTAGCAAGGTATTTCTAAAGACAACAAAATTTTACGTAAATTAAAATAATTTTTGCTTTTGACCCACAACCAAATTTTTATTGAATTTTAGGTAACCTATGGTTGGTTTTTAAATGGAATAAGAATAATTAAAATGTTCCACTCTATTAAAGATACAAAAACTTGGCTATTGCAAACTAATGCCATATATGGATTGTAATCAAGCTTGGAACTGCTCTATGTGTGACTTATAGTAAACAATATTACATCGAAGTATTTTTCAATAAAACAAACAATAGGCAACCGTTTAAGTAGAATTTTTTATAAGTATTTAATAAGCTGGGAAAAACAACAACATAATTCTGATATAACATATATATTTTCAGTCAAACAAACACGTTAAATCAAAACGTGTAGGATGACCAACAAAATAGGGCGAACAAACAACAGTAAATGATATTATCTTGCTTTAAAGCACAGTGTAAACTTGCAAATGAACGGATATTCGCAATTTTAATTGTAGTTTTAGAGCATTTGTATTCCAAGAGGGGATTTCATTATAAATATGCTGCACATTATATGCCTGTATTTCGCAATCCATCAATAATGTTTTAGCTCCATAAACGTAGTTAAACTCTTTAAAAGATTACAATGCACATTGCAATATTAAGGATTCAATATTGTGTAATTTTTTACAAGTTCCTTGGTTGCATCCATGATCCATGCATACTGCAAAATGTTGTACACCTGTCCCCCATGGAATGCTTCCCTCAAAGCTCAAACGTTGTTTTTATCTATACTCATTTAGGATGTATCGTAAGAGTTTGTAGTGCAAGTTTCACTCCACGGATATTATTTTTATAGAATCAGCCTGTTTTGCAATACGTTGTGCATTGGGTTTTACCCTGTGTACATATGCTTTTCCAATTACTGCTTGATATTCAAACAGATTTTATCAAACTCGAATGAAAATACATTTGACCTTACTATTCAAGTATGGAGAGAAATACAAAATCTGGTTTCCCGTTACAACTTTGCTCATCAGGATATGTTAGCCTTAGCGTGCACGCTTTTGGGTTCATTCACATTCATTAAACTTGTATTGTCTGATTGAATTGCATGTATGTGAAATGCAGTGGCGCAGCCAGCCCACTGGCCAGGCGGGGCATCAATGCAAAGTGAGTTAGGAACCCTGTTTTTAAATCCTTGGATTTACATACACGGTTTAGGAAAACTTGCTAGTTTCTCATTTAATTGTTTAGTTAAGAAAAACATTTGAATAATTTAAAAAATTTAAAGAAAATTTTGCAGGAGTTTTGTTGAAACTGAAGGAAATTTGAAAATTTTAAGGAAAATTTGTCCAACTTTTGAAACTTTTAGGAACGAAAAGGAAGCGATTTTAGGAAGAAATATTTTATCAACGATTTTAATACCCTTGTTTGGCGGTTTTGTCACCTCAAATTCATTTTTTTTGCATGAGGAGCTAAAAACGGCACAAAAGGGTACTGACAATGATGTTTCCTATGTATATTTATGTAAATTCTACTTTTCTTGTCGTAGTAGTAGTAGTAAAATTGTAGTAACAATCGAATTGGATCATAATCCAACAAAAATCTTAATAGATATAACACAAGACATGTTATCATGAACAATTAATTTTTCCAGAATGGTATATGAATACCGAATAATATTTTATTTCTCGAAAATGTTACATTAAGTAAAGCAAGGCCCTTACTTACTATGTTCCAAACTGTAAAGTATGGTTTTATTACACCCCTCATCATTACCTTCGTCACGTTGCTCCTCATTATCCCATTCCCCTTCATTCTTCTCATCCTCCAACTCCGCCTCCAGCTTTACTAGAATATCGCAATCTAAGTAAGCTGGAAATCCTGTAACTACCTCTAACAATGGCCACCGAAAGGCCCTCTTAACAGTAGACGAAGGTGATGTAAGCGTGGTTGCGGCCTTCTTTATGTCTTGGTTCATATCCGCCTCTGTCCTGATCATATTTTTCACCGTTATAACTTCCCAACTGTGATTCTTTATGAAATAAGCCATGCCTCTGTACTCAATCCAGTTAATTTCGAAGCCATCCAAGATTCCTCGTTCACACCAGTTCTTAAACATAGGACATGCAAACTCCTTTACTGTAGAAATGATCCTCTCCAAAATCGTTTCTTGTCCAGATGTGCTTAGTGGAACCTGAATGTCTGCTTGTTCCACAATCCGGGTGATTTGAGACCGGTCGCAAGTATCCAAAACATTTGGCTTGCAAACAAAAGTCTGAGAGTCGAAAGTTATTGATTATTAATTAATATTTTTAAATGTGAATGTGTGTTTTTTATCTCATCAATTTACTCACTTCCATCACGAGAATTCCAACATGATACCCAGAATGATTCACTGGACACTCCAATTCCACAAAAACTTGATGGTCAGAGCATCTAAACCGTACTTTCTCTTTTGTCTCGCTTTCCCCCAACCCAACTTTCTCCTCAGCCAGACTCAATTTCCTTTCCTAATCCTCCAGCATTCCTCCCTCATCATGTGTCGGGATAATAAATTTTGTGAGTAAATTTTTGTCGAGGGTAACGCTTTGAGAGAGATCCAGATCAAATGGGTGTTTACTCATGTGTTCACCTAATACTTCAAAAATATTCAAATTCTGCTGTTGGCATTTCCCAATGGAAAACTTTTCTCCGTACAAGTACACAAATCCATCCCTTACAAAGCAACTCTCAACAATTTCCAATTTTTTGTCAGCACAGATTCGGACCCTGTCGACTGAAATTTTGTTACGATATTGGACACCTGCCATATTATGTGGAAATACTGGATCTCCAGAAATTAGGAGAATCCAGCCTTCAGTTTTCTCCTCAATTTTCTCCATTTTTATCATGCCAATTAAACAAATTGGACGAAAGGCATTTCCTGCCGTTCTGTATCTCAATGATATCAGCTTGTTCTCTAGTGCTTCAACTTGCCCCAGTTTTGAATCAGCCATTGCAATTTTCAATCTCGATGCACCTTACTTGCTGACTGTTTGGCAGAGAAAATACGTGTTCACACAGAATTTTGCTTTCTTGTCAAAGGTTCTGTTTCCACTGGAGGAAAACCAGAGACTGACTAAAAAATGTAATTAACAGTACATAATATCCAGAAGATATCATGAATGTTGATGATAAATCCAAGTATATATTGTGTGACGTGCTTTTATTTGCAGATTTGTCGAAAACTAAAAATCACATGAGGCGTAACTAAGAGGGAGAAAATTACTCTTCGTTTTTGTCTCCGATTACAACACGTTCTTAAGAATATATATTCTTTAGAACGAAAACATTATGTGATAATACTGCTTCCAAACGAGAAAGGTAAAATCAAAGAGAAAGCGCTAAAGAGAAAGTTACGATGTGACACTGAAAGATACATCAACAAAATACATTTGCTCGAGTGAAATTCAATAGATTTAATCCAATTGTTGGGAAAAGTTGAAAAGCGTAATTAGATGTTTCCTTCGTATGATTTATCCTTCCTGGCGTCATTGTTGGACTAAGTAATATAAAGATAAATTTGTCAAGCAATAATTTAATTAGCAAGATTTAGTAGAAGAAAGGATTCATTGTGGCATTTTAATCCTTTATCTTCAATCCTCGTAGGATATGTGGAACTCCGGACTCCAGTAATTATTTTCGTTGTAGTGAGCTAAGGCTTGATCTAAAATATTTTGTTACCTAAGAAGGAATTCTATTTGTCAACTTATTAAACGTAAACTAATATCATTGGATTACTTGAAATATTAGTATGTTTATTAATCGGCGTCTCTAAATGGTCAATTTCGAATGCTGTAGATTTCTTTAGGCTGTGAAACTGTGGGAATTAACATGCTATTTATTGTTTAAATGTTTTTTGCTTGTATTTTGATGAACATTATTATCTGTGAATTAATACAACATATAGTACGTAAGTTATCAGAATTAGTTTGGACACTTTTAAAAATTTGGCTATTAGGGAGCATCCGGATTATCTTGTGTACTCAAATTCTCAAAATAGGAGGTTATCATGCAGACGTGAAGATAATAGCTTTCTCAATTCCTATTTACACTATTACTAATTAAGGAAATTTAATATGATTTCTTGGGCGTAATAAAATGAACAAATCCCATCCAAAATACCAATTATGGCAGAAACATGCTTTGTTTTTACTTGCCTACATTACTTAGAAGGGAGGTTCGCCAGCAGTATCACGAGTTTTAAGTGGAAATGTACATAAATCTATAGATTTGATTGTGGAAAATAAGATGCAGTTGTCAATTTGCCCGAATGGCGTAATCTGTGCATACGAGAATTCTTTGAAAGTAGGTGCCTTGTCCCCGAAACGGGCGCTAAATGTTCGTTTTTTATCTTCCACTCATCACGGACGCTTCGTCGCTGTGCTCTCTCTCCCTCTCACTTCTCTCTTTTCTGCTTGCACGCATATCATCGCATACATCACAACACTTTATTACTATTAAGATTTCCGTCATAAGCATTAAATTTCAATCTGCTAACCATGTGCTCAATTCACATATATCGACCAATATGCGTACCAGATTATACATTTCCCTATATGAAAGAGGGAATCAGTGAGTGTCTCCTTTGAACTGGTGAGGCGCGTATTAAAAAACAGGAAGCAGCGGAC